>JAODAL010003436.1:0-173996 GCA_025379985.1 Phyllomedusa bahiana
GGGGTTGTGGGATACCCCCAAGGCCCCCTTTTTTTTGGAGGGACCCCCTTTTTTTAAAAACCCCAGGTCCCTTTCTCTATAATTTCCCCCTCTTTTTCTTTAGGAAACGATTTGTGTCATAAACTATCTTGCTTTAAAAATATCTGCTTCCTGCTGTATTTTTAAATAACAATTTACTTCATATTTCATCATTGGATACAATGCAATCCTGAAAATGTATCCCTTTTTGGCTGTCTAAAAAGTTGGCATGTATGTTTTTTGGGCGTTGTTAGAGGCGTGTCTTGATGTGATGTCATGTGTTTGGGCGTGGTTAGAGGCATGGCCTGACATGTCCCTCTTTGCAATCTCTAAAAGTTGGGAGGTATGGTTGTAGGGACTAGGGCAGAAAAGCGGAACATTTCACTGGATTTTAAGGGAAAAGTTTGACTACTAGTTACTCCTATGTACAGACAACAGTCGCTATAGTCTAAAGTTCTGGCATCATCTGATACCAAGATAGCAAATTAAATCAAGTTATTAGTAATTACTGCCCAAATAAAATGGACACCTTGGTAACTGTACCAACCAGCATGCGGTTGTGCCCCTCCACGCTGGTGCTAAAGACCGGGTGGGAGAGTAAACGTCGCCGTACACTTTTAGAGATTTGTCGGATGAATGTCTACTTGGCCTACAGCTATTTCTTAGACAAGCCCTTTCATAAGCGTGCCTCATCAGCTCAGCCATGTGTGTGTGTTCTCGAATTAGCTGCTCTCATAAGAAGGACCCTACATATTGCAATCCAACATGTCTGACTCCTGACATCTGCTCTCTGTGGAGAGTCCGGACATCCCCCTATGAACACTGGATGGTCAATTGGTTTCAGCCAATATTTGTCTAACATGGCCCCCTTAACATTTAGGCTGTGTCTTCACTACATTTTCAGTCGTTTTTATAGCACTTTTTGTTTTCTAAAACTGCTGAAAAAATGACTGAAGACAGGTCCCATAGACTTTAATAGTAAAAACGTTCTGTAGTCTCCACAGAGAGGTTTTGTTTGTTAGTTTTTTCTGCTCATTTTTGCTGCCGGACGTTCTCTGTAAGGCTATGTTCACACGGCAGTAATTGCGGGACGTATTTCGCCCGCAATTACGGCGTGTGTGTGTGCAGGATCGGGGGGGGGGGCAGCCCGCCGGCCCCATAGACATTCATTATTCTCGGCGCGTATACGCCGCTAGTAATTCACATGTCACTTCTCTCCCCCCGCGGCGGATTCGCCGAGCGGGTAGAGGGGACGTAATCCATAGTTCTCTGAGAACGGTGGATTGCTGTAATGACTGGGACGAATTACGGGCTGAAATACGTCCCCAAATAAGCCATGGGAACATGGCCTTACATGTTGCAAAAAACAACAGAGCAGGGCAGAAAATTTACTATTGAAGTCTATGTAAACCGCCACACACATTTGTTGGCGCGGTTTTTGCAGAAATCCACAGCAAAAATATATCACAAATTTATGTTACACCAGAAATGTCTGTGATGAGAAAATGAAGGCTCTATCAATGCAGACCTCTCTAGAGTTGGTATGGTTTCTTTTTCTAGACTTTTTCATGATTACTGGAAAAAGTTGTGATCCCATTTGTCACCCCTTTATCTAGTGCTCCATTGATATCCTGTTTCCCCCTCCTCTGTTGACTGTGTATATTAGAAAAGCTACCGTTCTTCTTAGGGCTCCCTTGTCAGATGGAGACCAAGAGTATCTCTTTGGCCTCCATCTGGCCCATATCAATATGCCACAAAAAATAAAGTGACTATGCTATTTTTTTATTTTTTTTTTAACTATTTGTAGTACAGATACCATATTAGCCAATTCATGTCATCCACTTAATAAACACTACTCGCAAAAAGTTAGGGATATTTGGCTTTTGGGTGAAGTCTATGGAAAACATTATCCACTAGAGTGATATTTTATCCTGAAATTAGCATGCAGTGTTTGATTTTTCTCATCTCTAAACTATTTCATGAAACAAAAGCCAACACCAGTGGAGGGTATCCACCCTCAAAAACTGTCAATGTCTCAGTAACATGTCATGTGGCCTTGACAGCGACATCTCATGCCGTTCACAAGTTGTTAGTAAATGCTGAGGCACCCCACGCTTCTTGAAGGGCGCCCCTTAGATCATTGAGGGTTAGGGGTACAGAGCAACAAGCTTCTACACAGCGACATCTCATTCCGTTCACAAGTTGATTTTGTGACTGCTGAGGCATGCCACCCCACGCTTGTTGAAGGGCGCCACTCATGTCATTGAGGGTTAGTGGTACAGAGCAACAAGCTTCTACACAGCGACATCTCATGCCGTTCACAAGTTGAGTTAGTGACTGTTGAGGCATGGCACCCCACGCTTCCTGAAGGGCGCCCCTTAGATCATTGAGGGTTAGGGGTACAGGGCAACAAGCTTCTACACAGCGACTCAGCTGATCCCACAGGTTTTCTAGAGGGTTAAGGTCTGCAGAAAGTGAGGCCACTCCATTTGAGGTGCCCCAGTTTCCAACAGCCGTAGTGATATGTCCTGAATGAGCTGGCGCATCATCGTCCATGAAGATGAAATTAGCCCTGTGTTGTTCATGCAAAGGCACAATTGGTAGACACTTGTCACTGTAGCACTCGCAAAGTGTAGGGCGGTTCTGTATTGACTACACGCACCTGCCCACACTGTAACTCTACCATCACCCGAGGCTCGTCTGGTGACAACAGTGGCTGATGCACAGCGCTCTCCTTGACCTCGCAAGCATCGTTAGCGGCCATCATTTCTGTCCAGATTGAATCGGCTCTCCTCACTGAATAGCACTGAGGATCACTGGTTCCTCATCCAACATAGATGCTCACTGGCCCTTGCAAGACGATGATGCCTGTACTTGGTGGTTTGGTCAGGTCCTGTAGCACACAGACTACTCTGATGCAAATGGTGACAAATGGTCTGATGTGACACTTGGTCGTCTCTCACCTACCTTGAAACATGCAGTGAGTTGTGGAGCATTCATCATCCAGTTCTGCAGGGCATTGTTTACAATGATGCCATTATCGGTGTGTAATGTAGCCATAGGACGTCCACTTCTTTGCCTTTCTGTGACTCTTCAAGTCTCTCCGTATTTTTTGCAACCTGTTGATGACACTCTAAGCTCAGTGGCCATTTCCGTCTGAGAACATCGTGCTTGAAGCCTCACAATGGCGAGGTACTGTTGATCAATTGTAAGGTGTTTTCTTGGTCTCATGATGTCAAAATGTGACCAGCATTTTGGACGATTCAGTGATCAAACAACTGTTGTGAATTTTGCCATGAAGCTCCTTGTTAGAGATAAGCAAGTTGTGCAAAAAGTATTGAAACATTGAACAGATGGACATTGGGATTCTAAAGTTAAGAGATGCTCTCATTTAGTTCATTTAAAAAATTTCAAGAAATGTTATGTTCATCTGAAAATTCAACCAAAATCCAAATATTCCTGACTTTTTGAGTAATGTATATTTTATGAGCTTTTCAATAAATGTTTAAGATGTACCCTTTAATTTGATGCCATTTTAATATTTGGATGGCTTCTCCATTCAACAGATGTCTGACAAAGGCTATAATTACATCTATTTAAAGGGGTTTTGGCAGGAAGTGAGTTCCTTACCTCTAATCTGCTCAGGAGAGAAGATAAACAAAGCATGCTGAGTCATGGGGGAGAGGGATGGGGGGTGAGCAGAGCGCGAGGAAGCAGGGAGCCTCAAGTTTACTCAAATAATTACATTACAACAGTGGATTCTCTATACAGCAGACAGCCTCATACACTGCACTTTCTCCCCAGCCCCTTGCAAGCTGTTTATGTTCCCTGTCATCAGATAAGAAGTGTAAACAGCAAGCGCGGCCAGATCAGCTCCTGGCAGTGTCCTGGTCGTGTCTAATGTAAACTGTCAGGAAACTAAGGGGGACTGAGGAAGGCTGTAGCTCTCACGGGCTTCACTTTTTGTAATCACATATATTTAGAAAAGTGAATACCCATTTTGGAGGATCCCACGTCAACATTACATCGTGGCAAAACCCCTTTAATGGGATAGTTCTAAAATGGCTCACGAGATCCATGAAATTAAATTTCATATTAGTCTATGGGTGACGGATGCCACTGTGAGGTACACATCAACCCCTCTGTTTTATGTATACCTTGCAAGCGTTACCCAACAAATTTAATGAAGGCCAAAAAAAAGGTGTAAACTCCCCCAAGAACAACTTCTAATCCAGCAGAAATATATCTATATACTGATTTTTTTTATTTATTTTTTAAAAACTTTTAACGTTATCGTTTTTAGAATAGTATAGCATACATGTCTAATGGATTGTTATTCTCAATACTCCGATCTAACGACTTTGGTATGCCGGTTCAAGATTTGTTTGTATATGGGAACAGCGCTTTCCAGTCTGAATGATATCATCATTATGGTAGCATGTACATATAATCAGACCATAAGAGAACAAGCTGTGCAGCATTGAATAGAGATTTACTGAATTTCTCATGTTAACCTAAATGTTTTCCTTGACACTCACTAGAGCGCTTACAGTCCAGACTAACAGGAGAAATGTAGTCAGTGTTGTGCACATGAAGCGCTGCACTATTTCTGCTCTCTTAATAATTTTGCTGTTCGCTAAATATATTGTAGTATATGGAATCTAAAGACAGGAAAATAATTCCTCTAATTCTGTATCTGGTAATACAGAAAGTCTGATATTCCAGCACTTGTTTTCTGCACCATATTGACCAATACCAAAAGCAGAAGGCCTAGCAGAAACAGGCAAATAGGAAATTTCTGATTGAATTATGCCATAATTATCTGAGATGGTAAAATATCGATAGGATCAATATCTGGGACCGCCCCTGTCTCAAGAACAGGCCTCCAAAACTCTCCGTTCACAATGGAGAGTAGGTCACACTTGCATGCTATTCTCCATTCTGTTCTGTGGGAGTTCTGCGTGCAGGGGAGCGGTGGGTTTGGCTATACTTGGAACTCCCATAGAACAGAATGAAGAGTAGTGCACAAGCGCAACCAGCTCTCCATTCTAAACGGAGACTTTTGGGGACCCATTATTGAGATAGGTGTGGACCTAGACAGTGGACCACCAATGAGACCTTTATGGCATATCCTATTGATATGTCTGAGATGGGAACACCTCTTAAATGTAGCTGATCTTGTGTTAAAATTCTGCTTTCCTTCCTTGAAGGGTTAACTGAGCTTTTAAAATAGATGGCTCGGGATTCACCATTCAGAATAGAAGATATTCACAGCTCCCCCTCTCCCCTTCCCTGCACACTGACTTCTTCCCAGGTCACAGAGCATGCCTAGAAAACACTCCTATAGAAGTCAACGGGTCTGCTCCTGTTCACAGGCTCCTACGTCCATGAAGCTGCTGTAAAGCATGTCTCTAAATGCTGTTAAAAGCAGCTCTGGCAAGATGGCTGCCCCCATTATCGTGTATATAGACAACAGGAATAAACAAATCTACAATCAGAAAATTAAAACAGATAAAGTATGTGTATCGGTATCGCATTTTAATTAGTAAAAAAAAATGTTGGTGATTCCCTTTAATATATCGTTGTGGGTCTGACTTGGCATCCCGCTGATGAGCTGGTTGGTGGTGCCACTGCTTTAATGAGGTTGTCTCACTACATTTATTCATCTTACCTCAGTCCTGTTTTCTTGATTTCACTTTGAATTCAGGGTCGTGTTTACTGGCTACCACTTATGCTGTAGTAGAAGCCAGGTCTGTAGCTATAGTAACCAGTGCTGGCAGCCTATCAGGAGAGATGAAACAGGTCTGTAGCTATAGTAACCAGTGCTGGCAGCCTATCAGGAGAGATCAAACAGGTCTGTAGCTATAGTAACCAGTGCTGGCAGCCTATCAGGAGAGATCAAACAGGTCTGTAGCTATAGCGACCTGAGGAGCTGATGCAGCCCATACCAGAGGGGATATCTGCAATATTTGTCCATTAACAGTGTCCTACCTATTCCTAAAGTGACTTGTTTTTGCAAGATCTTTAACATAAAAAGCAGCAATCCTTGTAGTGAGACAACCCCTATAAGGCCAGTGCTGCCGCCCCTTCTTTCTTAACATTAGCTGTAATTGCACAGACAGTACTATAGGTAGTGGTTCTGCATGGGACACAGAGGCAATACCTAGTGCTGTGAAAAGTACAGTGTATGCAAATCTGTACTTTTACATTAGATATATACAAAGTATCTGATATTTCAGCATCTATTGGATTATTTTGATGCCAATTTAAGGAAATTTTATAATGTTTCCATCAAGCTAAAATGTACATTACACATTGCTGTACTACTCTTGTAGTGATCAGGGCATGCCCCATGAGATGCCATATCCCTGAAGATATACTCCCCTGTTAGTGGGCATCTCTATAACTACAGGGCCATAGAGCCTGTAGGGACAGTACATAGAGGTTGTATGGCTCTGTTCACTGCTGTGCTGTGTATGAGCCCTAAACTTGGCCTTAGACATGAGCATACTTGCCAACCTATTCTCTGGGTATGTTCACACAGCTTATTTTGAAGCACATTTCGCCGTGTATTTCGCGGGGAAATGCGCCCCATAATTACAGTAAGCTCTCAGAGAACTATGGATTACGCCTCCTCTCCCCACTCGTATTATACGAACGTACTGTACGGGCGGGGTGCGTGATATGTCAATTGCTTCCGGCGATTACGTGCCGCGAGCAATGCATGTCGATGGGGCCGGCGGGCTACCACACCCCCCCCCCCCGCCCCCCCCCTCGGGCCGTGGGAGTACGCGTGTCTTAACGCGAGCTCCCAAAACACACGATGTATTGCGGCCGTACTGTTCGCGCCGCAGTACCTCGTGTGAACATGCCCGGTCTCTATTCTGAATGATTTTAGCCCCAGTCCCACAGGAACTTCCCTATAATCCACCAAGAAACACCTGTTTTGGGGACAGGGCTTGCATAAACCCATGCCTATGTCACATCCTGGTTTGTGGCAATCCTCTGGAAGGAACAGCCGGGCTGGCAACTATGGATATAAAAGAGAGGTTTATTCACACAATGTGGTCATGTTAGGGACTTGTCCCCGCGGCAAAAGTTTTCAGTCGGTACTACAGACCATCTTCAGATTTGAAAACAGTCTGTCCACCAATTTAAATTGATTTAAATAGAAAATCCATGCAGCAGTCCCCACTGCATGGATTTTCCACCGAATGGTTTTGTCACGCCGCCAGTGTTCCGAAAAACTTCGAACAGGTCTATTCTTCCGCCCGGTTTTCAGGCAGAACATGAACATGTGGGTGCGAAGGGGGACGGCGAATCCGCGGACAGAACCGTCCCCCCCCGAAACCACGTACAAGATGTCTAAATACCGGTCGGATTCTTTTAATCAGAATCCGGCCAGTATTTTAACCTGCCACGTGGACGCACCCTTACTGTTTTTTGCCAGACTTTTTTTTTTCAAAAACTATGGCAGAATTACATTGTGTTGCCACAGATTCAGAAAAATCAAGATAAGAACTGTAACACAACCATGACATGTGAATAAACCCAAACTGCTGGCTCTTATTTCATTAACCTGTGTACTTGATTCACCAAGTTCCCTTAGGCTATGTTCACACAATGTATTGCGGTGCGTACAGTACAGCCGCAATACATCGTGCGCATGTACTGATCAGCGCGTACTCCCGAAGCGCGCGCCGAAGGGGGGGGGGGCAGCCCACCGGCCCCATTCACATGCATTACTCGAGAGTAATTGACATGTCACTTATCTCCCCGTGCGTACAATACGATTGTATTGTACGAGCGGGGAAAGGAGTCGTAATCCATAATTCTCACATAGAGCTATGGATTACCGTAATTTCGTCGCGCTTCTCGCCCGTATTGGAGCGCAAATACGCCGCAAAATGCGCGCCGAAATTACCCCGTGTGAACATAGCCTTACAATATGAGCTGCTGCACATAAAATTTTCCTACAATCACATAAACAGAGTTTTTCCTTTGCTTGAGCAGTTATTTTTTGTGCTATGTACTATACCCACCGGTCTATGGATACATCGATGCTCCTTTTGAACAAATGGCTGCTGCCCTGTGTGTATCGGCGCAATGAGTCTAAGGGGGTGTTCACACTGCATTTCTCTAGATGTGTGTTTGGATCCGGGTTTCGGACCCTAAACGTACTCACTATATTTACTATTTTGCCATATTCAAACTTAAACTCTATCAGTTCTCAATCTATAAAACACTAAAACGTAACTTTTATTATGTATAACTCTTAACCTCTATACACACTATTTAAAACCTGATTTCTAACCTGTCAATTTTTCCCTTCCTACTTCTGAAGGAATAACTCCCTTTCCATTATCAAGTCTGGTGGAAAACCACCTACTAGCAGGAAAACCTTATATATACAGTAATTTACTCACTCCAGTAAAGGATCCCAAGCATCCTACTTGGGCAGTTATCCCTAATCTAATGGACATAAAACATATAAGGCTTCCTTGTGTCCGGATCTCTTAACCCTGATGAAGCCGGTTTAGCTGGTGAAACATCTTGGGGAGGTCAGGCATGACATTTTAAATTGTGATTTCTCACCTCTGTCTATCACCCGCTGCAGAGGGTGTTACAAGGAAGCCTTATATGTTTTATGTCCATTTTGATTAGGGATAACTGCACAAGTAGGATGCTTGGGATCCCTTACTGGAGTTAGTAACTTACTGTATATATAAGGTTTTCCTGTTAGTAGGTGGGGTTCCATCAGACTTGATAATGGAAAGGGAGTTATTCCTCCAGAAGTAGGAAGGGACAAATTGAGAGGTTAGAAATCAGGTTTTAAATAGTGTGTATAGAGGTTAAGTACATAATAAAAGTTAAGTTTTAGTATTTTATAGATTGAGAACTGATAGTTTGTTTGCCTATGGCAAAATAGTAAATATAGTGATTAATAGTCACTCTCTTTTCTCTTGCGAGATTCCCATTTTTTTTTAGATAACTAAACGTACTCGAACACTCATCTAACAATGTGCAGTGTGATTTACATTGCTTTCAATGTAAAAAAAAGCACCGATGTTCAGACGCGTGATCAATTCTTGATCCATTTAACGCAGCGGACGCCCTATTTAAAACTATAGGGTGCGTTTCTGCTGCATATAAAACATACCTAAACACACACCACACTTTGGGTGCGTGTTGTATGTGTTTTACGCAGCGCTTTCGAATACATTTTTCGGATCTGAAAAATGTATCCAAAACGCCGCGTGAACATAACCTAGCCTGACGATATAAACATCCAACATGCCGACTGAAAAATGAGGGCTCCCTCTAAACAATAAACTATATGCAGCTTTTCTGGCCATGTATGGCCAAGTAGACGCTACTTCTACCGTAGGTCGGGAGTGTCTTCAGGAAAGCATTGTTTATGCTGTTGACCGCCCAAGTTAAACATATCCAAATGTAAGTTTACACTATTGGAAGGCAAGATTGAGTGTAAGATAAACAGGAGGAGTTGGGCCCAGCTGTCTAATTCATTCCCTGTTCACTTTATTCTCTTGTGTGTTTAGGTTTAAATGCAAATAAAATCTTCTTTACATAAGACAGCTGATGTGTAAGGGGTAGAGCATTGCACAGAATAGGGGTATGTGGGTTACGTTCCAATGCAGTGGAAGTGAGACTCTTCAGAAGTCTATAATGAAAGTGAATGTCCGAGGGATATTTGTGCACTGTACTTGTGGAGTCCTAAATCTATAAGGCTATGTTCACACGATGCATTGCGGCCTGTACAGTACGCGCCGCAGTACATTGTGTCTTTCAGGATCTCGCGCTTAGCAGCACGTACTCCCGCGGAGGGGGAGGGGGGACGGCACGCCGGCCCCATAGACATGCATTACTCGCGGCGCATATTCGCCGCAAGTAATTGACACGTCACTTATCTCCCCGCGCGTACAATACGTATTGTATGAGTGGGGAGAGGAGGCGTAATCCATAGTTCTCTATAAGAACTATGGATTACTGTACTTTCGGCGCTCATCTCGCCCGTATTAGAGCGCAAATACGCGTCGAAATGCGCGCCGAAATTACCCCGTGTGAACATAGCCTAACGAGAAAGTCCTGCCAGTCCGGTGTAAGGAATAGCTGATTATTCACGCATAGATTCCTATGGAAGTACAGGCAGTCCCCGACTTACACCGTTCCGACAGACATCTGTCCCTAGTTACAAACGAAGACTTGAACCATGATGGCACTTGAAGTTCCATGTTCCACAGTAGCTATAGAACTACAAGTTCCAGCATGCCACAGCAGCACATGAGGTGAAAATGAGGGGAAATCTTCTTAATGGGGACACAGACAGCAAAACTGTAAAAACCCTTCCCTGCACTATCCAAAACTAAAAAACAAAAACTTTTTCGATGGATTTACATTTAATACATTTACCTGTTGTGACTTGCATACAAATTCAACTTAAGAACAAACCTACAGTCCCTAACCCGTTCATAACCCGGGGACTGCCTGTATTATATGTTCTTGGGTAGGATATAAGTAACCAGACATTTTCCACACACTCATTCCAACACGTGTATAGTCGGAGACCAGATCGTAAGGACTACACTTTACTAGTAAATTTATTAGACCAGTGATGGCAAAAAAATATGTTCACTTACGTGCGACACCAGCCATTGAGGGGTTTTCCTAGGATATGGGTCCTCAAAGTGCGGCTCTCCAGCTGTTGGGAAACCACAACTCGCATCATTCATTTATATAATCTACCATGTTTCCCCGAAAATAAGACCTAGAGTGATTTTTATTTTTTTTATTTTATCCTCCCCCCCACCTTATGCTTAGAAATATAAGGCCTCCCGTGAAAATAAGACCTAGAGCAATTTTTTATTTTTTTTTTATTTTTCCCCCAAGCTTAGAAATATAATTCCTCCCCTGAAAATAAGACCTAACGGCAGTCATTGCTACAAGAGCACCATCACCCCCACACAAACGCACAAATTGATAGTAGATGATATTATAAGACTTCTCAAATACATTTCTTTAGCATAATATTTACCTCTGTATCTCATGGAGAATGGTTTTACTTTCATTTTGTATTTCAGGAGATCCTACAGGAAGCTGTGGAACATACCAACTGTGCAGGGGGGGCTGACTGCATAGCTGCTTGTACAGGGTGATCCGAGTCTCTCGCTACATACACTGATGAGATTGAGGTTACCTCTTGTTTCAGAGTTTGGCTGCTTATGCTGATGTTTGTGATGACAGGATTACAGTATATTAATAAATTAGAATTTTTTTTTGTTCAACAATAAATGTGAATTCTTGTTCATGGAAAAATAAGACAACCCCTGAAAATAAGACCTAGTGCATTCTTAGGAGCAAAAATGAATATAAGACACGGTCTTATTTTCGGGGAAACAGGGTATATCAGTGAGCACGATGGGAGTTGTAGTTTCCCAAGAGCTGGAGAGCCGCCCTTGGCTTTTTCTAAGTACTTTGATATGTTGATTTTTCTTTGGTGAGGAGGAAAAGATTTTGGAGCTAGTTGATGAAAACTGTCTAAGCGTTAGACTGTCCTTGTTGTCCATAGCAATTAGAGTGCAGCTTTCATTTACAGAGCCGTAAAATAAACGAAAGCTGAGCTCTGGTTGCTCTGGGCAACAAGAATAGTCTTAGGGCATGTTCACATGACAGATTTTCCGTGGCCAAAACCGTGGCCAAATCACGCCTAGTTTATTAACATGGTTTCCTATGGGAAACCGCATTAATATTCACACGCCGCGGGTTTGGCCGTGGCCAAACCCGCGCGTGTGGAGAATTCTCCTGTCAATTCTTGACACTGAGTGCTCTGCGCAGCGGCTGCGCGGTGCTGCCACGGCTCACGGCGCGGTTTGCCCCCCGCTAGTAATTTGTATGGGGGCAAACCCTCGGTGCAAGCCGCGCCCCAAACCACGCCCCACCCGCGTCGGGAGACTCGAGTGTGCAGCGAGGTCCGAAGAGGTTTTGGCCAAAACCGCCGTGTGAACGGGGCCTTATGCAGGCATCCTCAAACTGCGGCCCTCCAGCTGTTGGGAAACTACAACTCCCATCATTCCCACTGTTATAGATGATATAAATGCATGATGGGAGTTGTAGTTTCCCAACAGCTGGAGGGCCGCAGTTTGAGGATGCCTGGTCTTATGCTTAGGCAGTTTTCACAAATAAAGCCCACAATCTCCACTTAGAGCACACAAGTCTCTGGTTATTACCATCTCTCTCCCCACCTCTCTGCTCTCTCTTATCTATCTTTGCTCTATGCTGCCATCACTCAGTCCGACCATGGCGAGTCACCTCCTGCAGTCTTATTTCTAGTAATAGACTTTGAAAGCCTACCACTTAGCTAAGTAAACACCCTTCAGAGCCCTACAGCCTGGTGAAATACACTTTCTAATTTTTTTTGCACTCCTTGTCAGTGTTAGGCAATGTTCACACGGCTTAAAATGGGACGTATTTCACGCCGTACTGCACGAAATACGGGGCGAGATACGTCCCAGTCACTATGGTAATCCACAGTTCTCATAGAGAACCATGGATTACGTCTCCTCTCCCCGCTCGCACAATACGACGAGCGGAGAGAGAAGTGACATGTCAATTATTCACGGCGTATACGCGGAGAGAATAATGAATGTCTATGGGGCCGGCAAGCTGACCCCCCCTGCCCCTCCCCCCCGCCCCCATACACACGGTGTAATTGCAGGACAAAATACGTCCCGCAGTTACTGCCGTGTGAATATAGCCAAACGGGAATACCTAGGAACAGCAGAGCTGACGTCAATCACTGCTATAGACCCACCCACATTCTGAACGGCATATGTCATTCTAAGGCTGGCCGTGAAACTGCATGGTGAGAAAACCCCTTTAACAATCACCCTGTATAAAAGTGTACATGTTTGGATTTTACTGCTTTTGTTTTGAGCTGTAGTGGTTTGATTTTAAATGTATTTAGCATACTGAGGCAAAGGCTGTAATCCTTCCAGTAGAGCTGCATTTTACATTACCAGTACCGGATATGTTTAGTTTACAAGAGTTGACTATAAATACAGGCTGCTGACTGACACAAAATCCCCTTGGTTTCAGCTGGAAAATGCATTTTACGCATTGTATGTCTAGGCAATGGGGGAGGGGAGGGGGAGATTACCTTCTACAAAAAATATATTTAGACGTTACTTAATTTCTATTGCTATAGAAACATGAATACATGATGGGAACTCCAAGTATGTGCACAGGGATTTTTTTATGAATTTTTTTTGTGATGTCTGTAATCTAGTCCCGATTCGGTATGGGTCCCAATGTGCCTGCTACAAGAGTGTTGCCAAAATCTGTATTAAACGCAACATAAATTTTTCAATTTCTACAGTCTCTTGCATTGTACCCATTGTCTTGTATTGGATGGCAACTTAAAGTGATCCTGTCAGGTGGTTTACGCTACACTGTCTGGGAGAAGGATGTGATAGAGGAGAGGAGCTGAGCTCTGTGATATATAGGGTTATATGATATAGGAGAGGAGCTGAGCTCTGTGAGATATAAGGTTATATGATAGAGGAGAGGAGCTGAGCTCTGTGATATATAGGGTTATATGATAGAGGAGAGAGCTGAGCTCTGTGATATATAGGGTTATATGATAGAGGAGAGGAGCTGAGCTCTGTGATATATAGGGTTATATGATAGAGGAGAGGAGCTGAGCTCTGTGATATATAGGGTTATATGATAGAGGAGAGGAGCTGAGCTCTGATATATAGGGTTATATGATAGAGGAGAGGAGCTGAGCTCTGTGATATATAGGGTTATATGATAGAGGAGCTGAGCTCTGTGATATAAGGTTATATGATAGATGAGAGGAGCTGAGCTCTGTGATATATAGGGTTATATGATAGAGAAGAGAAGCTGAGCTCTGTGATATATAGGTTTATATGATAGGAGAGGCGCTGAGCTCTGTTAGATATACGGTTATATGATAGAGGAGAGGAGCTGAGCTCTGTGATATATAGGTTTATATAATTTGCGGCAGGATTTGTCAGTAAAAATCAGAGTAAATTTTAAAACTGAAAGTGAAAGCACCACTCACCCCATCCACATACAGTGATTGATAATTCGCTCTACTCACACACTGATACAGGAAAAGCTGTCAATCGCTGCGTATCCAAAGTGTGGTGTATGTTTGGATACTATTTCTGTGTAGCCGAAACGTACCCTATAATTTTAAATAGGGTGTCTGTTCCTTAACTCCTTAATGACCGTCCACCGTCTTTTGGCTTCGGGCATTTCAGGTCGTTCGTCTGCAGCGGCGTCTTTTGGCGTTGCTGCAGACATCGGAGTTTGCGGCGCTGCAGCAACGCTGTGTAGTACAACCCTGTTTCCAGTGCAGCCTCAGCAAGTGCCGGAAATCTCCGCTCCCCGGTGCTTTTAACCCTTTGATTGCCGCAGTTCATCACCGCAGCGCAATCAAAGGGTTCCCCTGCTCTGTTGGATCATCGGGATACCCAGTGACCCAACAGAGCCCATGGAATGGCTGCACAGTCAGCCCTGGGGACCTAGAGTAGCCCCAGGTCTGTCTGTGTAACAAGCCAGCGATCAGGGCAGACTGTGAGCTGCCCTGATCACTGCCTGTGTCATACTGACACAGATTATAATGTATTAGCATACATGAATATGCTGATACATTACTAAGCATAAAAAAACAAAAAAAAAGTAGCAGTTCTCCCTTCATGGGATTTAAAAAAACAAACAAAAAAAAAAAAAAACATAAGTGTAAGAAAAAATAAAATAAATATTTAATAAAAAATAATTGTGCATAGATTACACGCACAAAAACAAAACCCCTACACATAGTAGGTATCCACTCGACCGTAATAACCTGCGGAATTAATCTAACAAGTTATTAAGTGTGAAATGTGAATGGCGTAAACATTTAAAAAAAATAAATAAATAAAAATTGGGGAAAAAAAATTGGAAAAAAAATTCTGCACTTATTTATACGTGAACTTAAACTATTCCGCCATAAAGTACAACTCGTCTTGAATAAAACGAGGCCTCGTCCAACTGCGTCATTGAAAAAATAAAAAAGTTACAACTGTTGAAACGCAAGGAGGCAAAAACTAAAAAAATTTTCTGGTCATTAACTACTTTTCAGGCGTTCGGCTTAAGTGGTTAAAAGGATCAAGAACTGACATGTCGACTATGATCGAATGTGTTAAACAGTATATTGTGTGTTTCAGAAGTTCATGCTAATACGCGCGTACCTGCACGGGGTAGCCGGCAACCCGCTGGCCTCATTGACATTCATTACTCGCGGTGCGTATTCGTCGCAAGTAATTGACATGTCGCTTATCTCCCCGCGCGTACAATACGATCGTATTGTACAAGCAGAGAGGAGGCGTAATCCATAGTTCTCATAGAGAACTATGGATTACCGTAATTTCAGCGCGCATCTCACCCGTATTAGAGCGCAAATACGCCGTGAAATGCGCGCCAAAATTAGCCCGTGTGAACATACCCTTGGTAGACACAGATCATGGTGCCTTATGGACCTGTGTAGCTTTGGTTTATTGGGGATCTTAAGGGCATGTCCCCACTGCACGGGTTTTCGGACGGTTTTTCAGCCGGTTTGCGGTTTTTCAGACCGCCTGAAAAACCGGCCGAAAATGAGCACAATTGTGCTCTATGGAAAACCCGTGCAGCAGTCCCCACTGCACGGGTTTTCCGCCTGGCGGCAAAACATTGTAGAAGCACCTTCTTCCGTCCGGTTTTCGGACTGAATCTGCGCTTCTCAGTGGGAGGGCTCTTCTCCGCTTATCGCGGAGAAAAGCCGCCTCCCCCGCGGCCATGGGGACGGGCGCAAAACAGGACAAATAGCGGCCGGTATTTGTCCTATGCTGTGGGGATGTGCCCTAAAGTGGTTTTGCCACAAAGAGAAAATAAACCGGCAGCCTTATGGAGGAGGGGAGGGGGGCTGAGAGAGAGCCAGGGAGCATGTGCAATGTGTACTCAAATAATGACATTACAACCAGTGGATTTTCTATACAAAAGAAACGGGATCTTTCTCCACAGTCCTTAGCAAGCTCCTTCATGTTCCCTGTCATCAGATAAGAAGCGCAAACACGCAAGCGCGGCCAGATCAGCACCTGTCATGTAAACTTTCAGGAAACTAAGGGCTTCTGATTAAGCCTGTAGCTGTCACAGGCTTCACTTTTTTTAATGACATATATTTAGAAAAGTGATTAAATACCCATTTTAAAGGATCCCACGTCAACATTACATCGTGGCTAAACCCCTTTAACCAATTTATATCGGTTCCTCCTCTCCTATATGTAGCGGAACACATTGCTGTAAGATGTTGCGCCAATGTGACCCTGCTTCCTGGTGTGACAGATAGCATTACATCCAAGCTGATTACCAGTGAGTTTGTTAATCTGGAAACATTTGGACTTGAAGTAGTAACGTGACTCATGAGGATAGAGATAACTGCTTGAGCTTTGATAACAAATCCTGGACTAGACTCCCGGTAGATTTTTGTGTCTCGGAAGACCTCATGTAGTTTCAGCTATTTGTGACCTTTACATGATTACACAGAGTAAAACAACCGAGACCGAGTGTGAGCAATGACCTCACACTTGGGCAGCATCCAGCAAGAAAGTAAAATGCGAGGTACAAAGATGAGCTCTACTTATTGGGTTAAGCAGGAACTATTATGGCTTTCAACAGCAATTGCTGTCATTGTGGTAAGGGATGTTTTTTGTTTTTTTTTTCCTCTGACATATGGGATCCAATAAAACATTTGCAGAGTGGACATCTTATGAGTGTTCCTTAAAGGGGTTTTGCCACGAAGTGAGTTCCTTACCTCCTTATCAGCTCAGGAGAGAATATAAACAAATCATGCTGAGTCATGAACACTGCAGGCGTGAGAGGGAGGGGAGTGGAGTCTCTATACAGCAGACAGACTCGTACACTGCACTTTCTCCCCAGTCCCTTGCAAGCTCCTTTATGTTCCCTGTCATCAGATAAGAAGTGCAAACATGCGAGTGCGGCCAGATCAGCTCCTCTGGTCGTGTCTATTGTAAACTTTCAGGTAACTAAGGGGGACTGAGCAATGCTGTAGCTCTCACAGGCTCCACTTTTTGTAATCACATATATTTAGAAAAGTGATTAAATACCCATTTTGGAGGATCCCACGTCACATTACATCTTAGCAAAACCCCTTTAAAGGGGTTTTGCCACGATCTCATTTCATACCTCCCGCATCCAGCTCTTCAGCTCTGTGTGCTCAGAAGGGGACGTGTGTGAGTTGTTTGAATTGCATATCATGTGACCCAGCAGGATGACAGCACCAGGCCTGTCCTCTCTGTAGTCAAAGGTCTGTTTATGTATAGAGCAGTGAGTAGCTCAGAGGTAAAGCTTTTACCTCACAGCACAAGGGTCCTAGGTTTAAATCCCTGCAGAAACCAAACCTGTTTTTTATTTTTTTTTTCTCTTTATCAATGCACAGACCTCATTGAGGTTTCTTTTTTAATTTATTTCAACTGTTTGACTAATTACTAAGGAGAACAGAGGACGGGAGTAGAGTGACAGCACCCGGGGTTTGAACACTCAGTAGCTGTCGGAGAGGAGAGGTGATGTCTGAGCATGTGCGACCAGGAGTGAGGAGCTCTCAGCCCTGGTCGTATCCCCTAGGGACGAGCTGTAAACAATGGATCACTAAAGGAGCAGCTAAAAAAAAACAGTGCAGAATTTTTAATAATAATGAATGGTGAAAATGTTTATTTAGTTTGCAAGTTTCCCTACATCAATTTTACTTTGTGGCAAAACCCCTTTAAGGTGCCGATACACGTTAAGGTTAATGGATATGTCCAATTTTGACATGTCCCAATTACAGTAATTCATAGCTATCATAGAGAACCCTGATGTGTATTGAACAGTAGGTGAAAAATATAAAAAAGGGTAGAAGTCTCATGATATGGCGATATAATCATGTTCCTATTATTCTAAAGGAGGGAAAACATAACAAATGCTATATAAATTTGGTAAAACCTAACTCGTATTGACCTGCAGTATGATGTTAACATGAGACTTCTACTGTGGTGAACCCCGTAACAACAATGGCTCAGTTCTGTATGTTTTTCTTTTGTGCTTTACCTCACAAATTTTATTTTTCATCTGTATTTTTTGTTTTGTTTTTTTTTTTTTCATTCCCCCCCCCCCCCCCCCCCCACCTCATAAGAGCACTTTTAGGGTATGTTCACACGGCGTGGTGGATGTTTGGATCAGTGTTTCGGACCCTAAACGGACCCAAATATGCATCTAACAATGTGCTGTGTGATTTACATTGCTTTCAATGTGAAACATGCATCGGCGCTCAGACAATACGTGTTTTACATGCGTCTTTCAGATCCATTCCAAGAATTGACATGTCATTTCTTGATCACTTTGACACAGCAGACGCCCTATCTAAATTATAGGGTGCGCTCTTGCTGCAGCCAGAACGCATCCAAACATGCACCTGTGCGTTGGATGCGTTTTGGATTCGATTTACGCAGCGCTTTTGAATGTGTTTTTAGGATCCAAAATGCATCCAAAAACGGATCCAACACGCCGTGTGAAGATATGGTTACAGTGACCAATATATGGAAGACCGGGATTTTAAAAAAAATAAAAAAAAAAAAAAAAATTTGTCACTAAAAAATCACCGTCAGAAAGGTGCCACTATTTCATGTTAAAGGGGTTGTCTCACTACATTGCTTCATCTTACCTCAGTCCTGTTTTCTTGGTTTCATTTTGAATTCAGGGACGTGTTTACTGGCTTCTACTAGGCTGCAGTAGAAGCCAGGTCTGTAGCTATAGCAACCAGTGCTGGTAGCCTATCAGGAGAGATCACACAGGTCTGTAGCTATAGCGACCTGAGGAGCTGATGCAGCCCATACAAGAGGGGATATCTAGGAATAGGTAGGACGTTGTTAATGGACACATATTGTAAAGTGACTTGTTTTTGCAAGATCTTTAACATAAAAAGCAGCGATCCTTGTAGTGAGACAACCCCTTTAAGCATTTATAGGACAGACATTGATGCAATCTTTTCTGTGATTGCTTTGTGTTACTAGCCACATGAAAGGCCATTTTACACCTATGATACGCAGCAGCTGTTATTATGGTGTAATTATCAGGTATCGTTTTATTGTTTCTACATTACATAAACATGAACCATCCCATTAACACGTTCATCATGCTGTTCTGTATTTCCTTAAACAGCTGCAGTTCTCGTTGTGACTCCCATCATCCCCCCTCCCTCCCAATTTTACTTTTTTTAATCCTCATTTTACGTAGTTGCTTGGCAACCAGAAAGCTGTCCGCATTTAAGATACATTGAGGGTTTGGCTTCTCATCTTCTTATAGTTTGTTACATATTGGTAATGTCTATTACAGGTGGAAACTATGGAGTCAGGTGGCTTTCTGGTCATTGTCAGATTATTGCCTCCTGCAGTGAGAACAATGTCACATAGAAGATTGTAATTGTGAGTGATAGAATCGGCTAAAGCACTTCCAGATGGTGATTGTTCTGGTTGTGTGCGGATATATATATATATATATATATATATATCTTCACATTTCTGAGCATATGTGTTGCTGTGTGTGTGTGTATGTATGTATGTATGTATGTGTGTGTGTGTGTATGTATATGTGTTATGTATGTATGTGTTGTATATATATATATATATATATATATATATATGTTGTGGTGTGGTATATTTATATATAATATATATAATATATCATATATATACACACACACACACACAGCAACATTGTTCTGGTTGTGTTCGGCTATATAATATGTGTGTGTGTGTGTATGTATATATATATATATATATATATATATATATATATATATGAATAAAAACAGAAAAACATATGCTCAGAAATGTGTGAAGCTGCCGCCACTGATCAATGCTTTGGTGCAAAATCTGCTGCAGAGCGAGATCCGTGGTTCTCCAAGAGCGAAGCATAAAGTAAAGCTTTCACTCACTCTTGGATGCGATCCCACCAGGCCGCGAGGGTGCTGTGCCAGCCAGCCTTCAAGACTTGATCCGATTTCACTGGGAAATGCTGATTTAGTGGTGGTGTAATTGTTATACTGTACTAGGTTTTATAAGCTTTAAAGGGGTTGTCTCATCTCAAAGTTTCATAGGATGCATGAATGAAATAATGCTGCTTTGCTCTGCCGCTTCCTGGTCAAGCTGTCTGTAATTAGCCTATGAGCTTCCGTGTTTTCAGACTTCTCTGTTTATTATGTTCATTAGTCTAGAATAAATAAATTACCTTCTCTGAGGTCCAGAGAAGCTGCTGAGCTAATGTAAACAGTAGAGTAATTAATGTCTTTTGTCTGAAAGATCAGATAACACACAAGCTCTCACTATGTGATGACATCACTTCCTGCTATCAGACAGAACAAACAGCAGGGGAAAAGGAGTACACAGGTCGGTCACTTGGGAAACCTGAGAGCTCTCACAAGGTGATAAAATCACTTGTAGCTCCTTAACAAAACAAAGATGAACAACGCAATATATTTGGAAAACGTCTTCATTTACTGTTCCCTACATTTGAAAGCTATTCTTTGTAGTGAGACAACCCCTTTAAGCTTCCTTTACATACACTTTATTATGGTGCGTTTTTGGCTCAGAAAAATGCCTCTGAATTGCTTATATTTCTGGGGGGGCTTTGTTACAAAATAGTTTAATTACATGTGTTTTTGGTCGCATTTTTTTTCTTTTGTGTTTTTCCCTGTAATAAATCATGTGGTTCATTGATTACAGTATCTCGCAAAAATGAGTACACCCTTCACATTTTTGTAAATTTTGTATTATATATTTTCCTGGGACAAAACTGAAAATATGATACTTTACAATGTAAAGTAGTCAGTGTACAGCTTATATTGCTGTGTAAATTTGATGTGCTCTTAAAATAACTCAACATACAGCCATCAATGTGAGAGCACCTCTAAGTGAAAATGAACAAATTGTGCCCAATTTGCCATTTTCCCTTCACGGTGTAATGTGACTCGTTAATGTTACAAGGTCTCAGGTGTGAATGGGGAGCAGGGTGTGAAGTTTGGTGTTATCGCTCTGTCATACTGGTCATTGGAAGTACAACGTGACACCTCATGGCAAAGAACTGTCTGGGGATCTGATTAAAAGAATAGTTGCTCTATATAAAAATGGCCTGGGCTATAGGAAGATTGCAAACACCCTGAAACTGAGCTGCAGCAACTGCAGTATAATAGCCAAGACCATACAGCAGTTTAACAAGACAAGTTCCACTTAGAACAGGCCTTATCATGGTCGACCAAAGAAATTGCATGCACGTGCTCAGTTTTATATCCAGAGCCTATCTTTTCAAAATAGATGTACGAATGCTGCCAGCATTGCTGCAGAGGATAAAAGGGTGGGTTGTCAGCCTGTCAGTGCTCAGATCATACACTGCATCAAATTGGTCTGCATGACTGTCGTCCCAGAGGGAAGCCTCTTCTAAAGATGATGCACAAAAATATCTGGAAAAAAAAAACAGTTTTCTGAAGACAAGCAGACTAAGGACATTGATTACTGGCACCATGTCCTGTGGTCGGATGAGACCAAGATAAACTTATTTGGTTCAGATGGTGTCAAGTGTGTGTAATGGCAATCAGGTGAGGAGTACAAAGACGAGTGTGTCTTGCCTACATTCAAACGTGGTGGTGAGAGTATCGTTGCTTGGGGCTGCATGACTGCTGCCAGCTGTGGGGAGCTACAGTTCATTGAGGGAACCATGAATGCCAACATGTACTGTGACGTGAAATACTGAAGCAGAGAATGATCCCCCTCCCTCCTGAGACGCAGAGCAGTATCCGAACATAACGACCCCAAACACACCTCCAAGACGACCGCTGCTAAAAAAAATGAGGGTGGAGGTGCTGGACTGGGTAAGCATTTCTCCAGGCCTAAACCCTATTGAGCATCTGTGGGGCATCCTGAAACAGGAGGTGAAGGATCGCAAGGTCTCTAACATCCACCAGCTCCGTGATGTCGTCATGGAGGAGTGGAAGAGGATTCCAGTGGCTGCAACCTGTGAAGCTCTAGTGAACTCCATACTCTAGATCAGGCCCAAATTGTGCCCAAATTGTCAATATTTTGTGTGGCCACCATTTTCCAGCACTGCCTTGTCTATCTAGGGCAGGCATCCTCAAACTGCGGCCCTCCAGCTGTTGGGAAACTACAACGCCCATCATTACCACTGTTATAGATTATATAAATGCATGATGGGAGTTGTAGTTTCCCAACAGCTGGAGGGCCGCAGTTTGAGGATGCCTGCCCTAGATAGACAAGGCAGTGCTGGAAAATGGTGGCCACACAAAATATTGACAATTTGGGCACGAATTGTCCATTTTGAATTAGGGGAGTATTAATTTTTGTTGCCAGCAGTTCAGACATTGATGTCTGAGTGTTGAGTTACTTTGAAGGTACACCAAAATCACACTGTCAGGCCATGTTCACACGGCTTATTTGGGCACGTATTTCGGCGTACTACGTGAATTACGGCTGGAATACGTCCCAGTCATTTCGGTAATCCACAGTTCTCATAGAGAACTATGGATTCCTTCTCCTCTACCTGCTCGGCGAATCCGCCGCGGTGGGAGATAAGTGACATGTCATTTACTAGCGGCGTATACGTGCCGCTAGTAATGATAGTCTAGGGGCCGGCGAGGTGCCGGCCCCCGTCCACAAGGCGTCATTACGCCCCGCAATTAAGCCGTGTGAACATGGCCTTAGACAAGCTACATACTGACTACTTTGCACTGTATCAAAGTGTCCTATCTTCAGTGTTGTCCCATAGTAAGATATAATATAAGATTTACAAAAAATGTGAGGGGTGTACTCACTTTTGTGAAATACTTTATGTATGCCATCTCTATTCTTGGTGTGTGTTTTGGGCTTGTCGTTAATGTTCGGCTAAGTTCACACGGCATAATTGCGGGATGTAAGTACGCCCCGCAATTACGCCGGAACTTCGGGAGCTCATGACGATTGGCGCATACTCCCGCGGGGAGGGGGGGGGGGGGGCGAAAGCCCGCCGGCCCCATAGACATTCATTACTAGCGGAGCCTATTCGCCGCTAGTAATTGACATGTCACTTATCTCCCCGCGCGTCGTATTGTGCGAACAGGGAGAGGAGACGTAATCCATAGTGCTCTATGAGAACTGTGGATTACCGTAATGACTTGGGGCGCATTTCGCTTGTAGTTTAAACTGTGTGAACATAGCCTTATACCGCATAAGTTCATTATTTAATTACCTGCGCATGATATCATACACTTATGTTCACAGACTTCATATGAAGAAATTAACCCTATTACCGAGCATTAGGAATTTAATACATTTGATGTGGATAACACAATGGGCCCAAAACATTCTAGATAAATCTTGTACATCCATGTAAATCCTGGGTCACATTTGCATTGAAGATTCCGTTCAGTCTTCATCACAGATTCTTTAAAAAAATTACAGAAAAAATAGCGCAGTATATAGTGCTACTGTTTTCCATTAAAGGGGTTTTGCCATGATGTAATGTTGACGTGGGATCCTCCAAAATGGGTATTTAATCACTTTTCTTAATATATGTAATTACAAAAAGTGAAGCCTGTGAGAGTTACAGGGAGCTTAGTTACCTGAAAGTTTACATTAGACACGACCAGGAGCTGACAGGGAGCTGATCTGGCCGCGCTTGCGTGTTTGCACTTATCTGATGACAGAGAACATGAAGGAGCTTTCAAGGGGCTGGGAAGAAATGTGCAGTGTATGAGTCTGTCTGCTGTATAGAGAATCCACTGTTGTAATGTTATTATTTGAGTAAACTTTTGAGACGCTCCCTACTTCCTCCCTCTCTGCTCACCCCCTCCCTTTCACCCCTGCAGCGGTTCATGACTCAGCATGATTTGTTTATATTCTCCCCTGAGCTGATAAGAGGTAAGGAACTCACTTAGTGGCAAAACTCCTTTAAAATAAGGGACACCATGAAAGAAACACAACGTACTCTATTGTAGTCATTTGGGTCCATCATGTATCCAAAATGGATGATGGGAAAAAGGCTCCACTGTGGAGTTGAAACGCTGCTGGTATATGGGTGAATAAAGAACACAGAATTTACTTAATTCAGACTGAGTGCTGTGGATTTTTTTTTTTCATTTTTTTCAAAATGGATACGATGATACGACTGAGACTCTGACCAGAACCTCTGACGCAGATATAGACCTAGCCTAATCATTATATGTATTCATTTTTTAGATGATGGTTAATAAGATCCACACTCCCTGCCATTCTTTGCATTGAGATCATTTATCTTGACTTGCACGGAGGCGCTTACAGGTCTGCAAGCAAAGTGCTGTTGATTTACTGCTTATGCGGACGGTTCCTTCATGTTGCTGAGCAACTAGACGGCACTGTTTTATTTGGCTGCTTTATGTTTCTGCCCGTCTTTCATGTGGTAGATAAGAGGTTCACCTGTGTTGCCAATGCGGGCCTTCAGCTGCCTACATTTACTACATTTCGCTGGATGAAAAAGCCACTTGGGGTGTGTTTCCACTTCTCATTTTTAGAAGCAATTTTTGAATCCAAAATCACAAATGGGCTTAAAAAAAGATAAGAAAGTTTGGAAATTTGCTATACAGATTCTGAGATTTCCGTTTTTATGAAACCTTTTACTTCCACAAAATGGTATCTAGCCTTAGCCTTGGAGGGTACTTTGGGTAGACTAAAGGTTACCACCTGACTCTGTTACTTATGGGTGATCCTCTGCTTTCTCTCCTCTTCGCCTTTGCCCATGAGCCGAGCCGTTAATGACTCCCTTGGGGCTTCCATGGGATGGATCCCTGGAACCCATCTTGAACCTCTGGAGGTAGTTGAGTTGGCAGGTTGTATCTTGCAACAGGATGATGATGATGTTGAGGTTAATATGGTCGTTGTTATAGTTATTAGAATTTTGTTTTGTTACGTGGATCTTCGCAGGTCATAGTGTACCCGCTACCGGACTCTCTATTGGCCTTTGGAATTGTTAATGAGGCCTACTTTCTGTGCCTTAATATGCTTTGATATGACCTTTTTGATTTTAACTATTTGCTTTAATGTTATAATCAGAAAATGTAATAAAATATGTTTAGAAAAAAAAAAAAAAAAAAGATAAGACAATTTGGGGAACACCAACCTCTGAAGTGCCAGGGTCATCAAACCTGGTACTTCTTACTGAACACACTGTGCATGAAGATCACTCCTTTTAATAAATGTAATGTAGCTAGAATTGTTCATGCACCTCACATTGAAGTCTACCTGACTTATAAACTGGTGGAGATTTCGACTATAATGTGCACCAATTTTAGACATAAATTGTAGTTAATTTTTGGCTTGTGGGAGACCCAGACCTTTCTGAGAAAGTAGTATTAGTGGTGCAAACAAAAGAAACTAGGCTTGTGGCAGAAAAAGTCTCAATTTATGCACAATAGTGGTGGAAAAGGTTTAAATCTTTTGAGTACCTGTTATGTGTACTTTCTATTTCTGGCTTTGGCTTCAAAAAGTGCAGTAAAAAAAATCTTTAAATGTGGTAAAAAAAAAAAAAGTATGTCCCTTTTAAGAGACACTACCATCAAAATATTTTTTTTCTCATATTGAAAAGCAAAAACTGGATGGCTGTATTTTATGTATAGTTTTATTTAAAAAAAAAAAAAAAAAGTTTCTCAATGTACATTACATTCTGGTTTGCTTTTCTGATTTCCCCAGCAGTGTGGATTGCTTGACCGTTCGCTTCCCATCCCACTATGGGTCAATGAAATGAAAGTTTTAGGGTATGTTCACACAGCGTATTTGCGGGCATACTTTGGTGCGTAATTGTGCTGCAATACTCCGGAAGTACAGCCCGCAAATACTGTAAAATCTGTGTGTTCCCTGGCGCGTACTGCGCACCCCTAGAAAGAAGTGACATGTCGCTTCTTTTTGGTGCTTACGCAGTACGCGCCGCTATATGTCGGGGAAACACCGTCTAAACATACTTATCTGCAACACCTGATAAGTGTGAAGAAACGTCCCTCAACAGTGCAGAAAAAGATTAACCCATTATCCTTTTATGTATTGCTCTTGTCATTGCACATCAGTCTAGTCTAATCGTTATTCAGACCTCTCCAGAAATCGGTAGAGATCAGTCAACCCCTACTATTTGTAATGAGACTACATGCAGATTTCTTGTAACACCAACAGTAAACGGAGATTAGTCTGCGCTGCCGTTCAGGAGTTTTAGCTATTTATTATCACAGCTAGAGAAGGACAAGATTTGATATGCAATTTTTTAATGGACTAGAAACGCCAAAATTTCTACAACAAATTGCTCCCTAGAAATATTGATTTAAGCAAAACGCACTTTTCTGCCAAATGTCCCTTTAAGAATAGGGAGACGCAAGGCTACCAAGCTGCCTGAACAATACATTTCTGCAGGATAGATTACAGAAGAAATACACATGGCTCCTCCAAAGGTATATCATTGCCATTACAGCATGATTTGTACTTTAGTTCTCCCTTGTACTAACCCTGGCACATCTTGCTGTCTTTATAACCTCATCTATTCAGATGTCTCTTCTCACTGCATTATTCTCCAGTCTTCCATGAAAGTAAATGAGCTCCTATATCTACTGTAGTCTATATTAGTGAATTATTTCCACTCTGATCAGGAGATGAAATTATGAGCCTGTCACTCTGGCAACACCTGCATGCTATTTAGGTACCCGTTCTATATTTGTAGAAGTCTTCCATGATATAATCCTATGTCTTCAGAAAGCTTCTGAAAAGCAGTATGTGGGCAGGAGAGAAGAGAAAACTGTTTACTTATGGCTTTCCTGAGTTTCTTCTAAAGCAGTTCTGTATTGGAACAAATGTGTCCATGGTTCTGCAGCATGTCCCCCTTGCGTAACTAGATAGATACTAGATTAGTTAATATTTAAATACGAATTCCATTTGTTATATTTAGTATTTTAAAGGGGCTGTATCGTTTCATCAGTTCGGCTGTTTCATTGCATTTTCAGTTTCTCAGCTCCTGAAATCCAGGGACGTTTCTTCCCCTCCCAGCTGGGTGTTTCTTAACTGAAGGGGGATGACATCATCCTCCCCTTCACTGTTCATCTTCCTCCGATCAGTGTCTCGTTGAGTCCACACATACGGGTTCTTTCCCTATGCCACTTATTTTGTAAGACTTTTTGTTTACATACCGCAACCCTGCATTCGTCCAGACAGTCTTCTATAATCAACACTGTTTTTTCCCCTCTCGAAATGGAGGTTTTTACAGTTGAATCCATCTTCTATAACTCATCCAGGCAGCACAATCGTCCCCTTTCTATTTCACCAGGACAATTAGGCACAAGGCACAATTCTGCGGTTTTTGATTGAAGGCACTGCAGGTTACTTGCAGGTGTTCTGTGCGATGAAATTTCCCGGGGCCCCTTATTCTGAGGAAAAGGGGAGGAATCCGCCCCTGGAAATAGACCGGGGCCAGACCGAAAAATTGTAGACCCGTCACAATAAATGCGGGGTGGAATCCGACGGCACGGGGGGAACGGTTTAAAGAAAATGAAGATAAGCAGACTTGAAAACAAACAGCTTGCAAATGAATCAATTTGCAAATTTTGCTTTTTTTCACGTCCCCTTATTTTGAAGACCATTTAAAGTAATGTAAAACCCCTTAAGCGTTTGGGTTTTAGGCAAACTGATTGCAGGAGGTCTTAACACTTGCAGCTTTAATCCATGATGGGATGCTGCAGGTGAGGAACCACATGGTGAATGCTCCTTTTCCCGGAAGCAGGGCATTTTGGCCGTACCGAAATAAAGAATATCTTCTGTCCTGTAATTCTTTGGTCTGGGAGCTCCCTGGATGTGGCTATTGGCTTAAAAGGGGCTGTCCAGTATTTTTCCAAATAAAATAATAAAATACTGATCCCCATTTAAAAAACAAAAAAACAAAAAACGAAACTTATTCCCCTTCCACCTCTCCTGTGTTTCAGCACTGGCTCTGCAGAGTCTCTCTCCACCCTCCTTTTTCTTCCTTTTCGGGCCCAAAAACGGGACATTCCCGCTCAGCCGTTTTTTAAAGGGGTTGTCCCCTACATTGATTCACTGCCCCCGTTTGTTTTTTTTGGTTTCTTTTTAATTCGGGGGCTTTTTACTGACTTCTAGGCAATTTTCAAAACTTTATTGCTGACAAATTGCGGGAGGGGGTTTTTCCCCCCCGCAATTACCCGCAGCCGGGGGCAGGGGGGGGGCCCGCAGCTCCCCGGGCCCCTTTAACGCCATTATTCACGGCGCGTAAACCGCGTAAATAAGTGCATTTCCTTTCTCCCCCCCGCGGTGGATTCGCCGGGGGGGAAAGGGGCGGAACCATATTCTCTGAGACTGTGGATTCCCGTAGTTACTGGGACGGATTGGAGCCGTACTGCAGCGCAAACCCGGCCGCAGTAGGCGGGAATCATCCCAAAAAAGCCTGTGAACGGCCCCTTTTCTGGGCTTAGCTTTTAAAACCAGTGCGGCAATTTTCAGGGAGATAAACAGGTCTGTAGCTATAGCAACCGAGGAGTTATGCGCCCATAAAAGGGGGGGGAATCTAAAATAGGTAGGACACTGTTAATAACACATATTGCAAAGGACTTTTTTTTGCAAGATTTTTTAACAAAAAAGCATCCTTGTAGTGAGACAACCCCTTTAAGGAGTGGACAAAACCCTGCAGCAGTGTGCCTTCACTGGAGAAAAAGAGACAAAGGCCGGGAAAGACTGCAAGCCACAGTAAACATAGGTGAGTGGGGTGAGGTTTCTTTCGGATTGGGCAGCTGAACCTTAATTTTTTATTTTTAAAAAAAGGACAACACTTTAACAGCACTACTCCTTTTTCCTCCTTTTCCCAACCCCCCCCTAGCTCACGTCTGTATTTTAAAAGGTTGAAACATTTGGAAGTCATTTTTGTAAAGGGGCCAGTGACCAAAACTTATTACAATTTTCCCGCTGGATGACCCCCCTTTTTTCACCCTAATCTGGGGGGAAAATGGGGTCCATGCCCGTTCCTCTTAGTATCCTATAGGGGGAATAGGAGAGTGCAAAAGTCATGTGCACTAATGTACACTAGCCGTAGGGTGGGCACCCAAAATTAAAAGGGTTTTCTCATCACAAACTTTCACAACTTAGCTGTTTTGCTCTTACAGCTTTAAATCCGGGGGTGTCTCTCCCCGTGGCGTCTCTCTCCCCCTTCTCACTGAGATGGGACATCATCAACTGGTGAGAGTGGAGGGAGGGGTGACACAGTTGCAGACCTCCTGCAATGGTCATTCTCCCGCCTGGGGGTGTAAGCTCTTGTAAACCAAACCCGTATTGAGTTTACATACAGCCTGAAAAGATGAAACCAAGGAAAATGCCTGCTCCCCCCTCTTTATCAACGGGGGTAAAGGGGGGGGGAAAGGGTTAAGGTTATGTTATTGGGGGGAGAAGTGAATTAGATAGAGACTCCGTCTTGCCCAATCCTTCACAAGGGCTGGGGGATGAACATAGAGGGGGGCTCAGCACTTTTTTTTTACACGCAGCCATCATAGAAAATTTTTTCCTTTCATTTCCACAATCAGAGGGGGGTAACCAGATTACAGGGAGCCAATTACAGCCAGGGGGGTCCCCATTCGGGGGGGGTTTCCAACAGGGCTGAACCAAATATCAGGGGAGCCAAAGACAGCAAAAGGGTCTGACCACCTCGGGCTGCTGATTTACCTAGACACACACAATTGCCTTTCACAACTAAATGATTTAGGTAATGCAAACAATGAAAAGTGTAATTTTTTCTGTCCCCATCGTTAAAAATGATTTTTTAGCAGAAACCCTTTAACCCCATTGATGGGCCCTGGTCCTCCCAGTCCAACACTGCATATAATATGTAGAAAAAAAAAGGGTTAGCTGCGGTTGTCGTATCTGATTGGGAGTACAAATTACCATCTGTTTTGCTTTGAGGTGCTCTCGGACCTGTTATTGTTTTTGTTGGTTTATCAAAGGTTTGTACTTTTGGGGGTGTTCACTAACCCACCTTCCTGGTACAGGAATCACAGTCTGCTTCTTTCATAAACATGTTTGTGTTTCGCATACCCAGGAAGCGCGGTGAAAAAGACAGCGACCCCTTTTTGTAACCCCCGATGTGACCTGGAATATGGGCCCACCCTGCTTACCACTTCATAATTCTTCTCGAGACAAGTACAGAGAAGTGATTGTTCTGTGCTTTGTATAGGTGCCATAAATGGATGTGTGGGCAAATTTTAACAAAAAAAACGCCCGTTTTACTATATTTTCCCTTTTCGGTAAAGGGTTTAACAAAACGCACGGACCCTTCTTTAAAAAAATTTTAAATATTTTTATCAAAAACAAGGGCATATGGAAAATTCATGAAAATTTGTGAAACTTTAAAACTTTCATACATTTTTTGATGCAACCTATTCCCCTTTTTACAGCCTGTGGGTGGAGGGAAAAATTTATCAAGAATGACAAGTAATCCCCCCCCCCCCTCTCCAACTTCATAACTTAGATTGCAGAAATCACTCACAACACATGTCTCAGGAAGCCATTAATTATGCAGGAGACATGTACCGGCTAACAAGGGCGAGGGAACCACCCCACAGAGGTCAGCACATGAAAGAAACCTCATTTAAATTCATTAGCGCCTAAAAAACACATGGACTCTCAGACCCCCAGGTTCAAAGGCCCTTGTCAGACACAGAGGCACCAATATTTCATAAAGAATTATGTGAGAGCCGTTCATAACAGGTCTTCCCCGGTTTCATATTTTAAAATATGAAACTCCCCATGCGTATAGCTGCCACTTCCATCTTCCTAGGGTGCAGGGGAAGAGAGAAATGCCTATCCTATTGGCCTTAGAAAGCCAATAGGATAGGCATGTCTGGTACCAGGGCGTAGCTTAGGTGCCCTCCAAGGCGAATTAAATCTGTAAACTTTAATCTGGGCTAGTCTGTCTTGATCATCGGCTTCACCCGCCTTATACTCGGTCTTTAAAATATAGCTACCCCCAAAGCTGGTTCCTGGCCTTGTTGTAAGTCTGTAAAGGAACGGTCTTATAACCAAACGAGGGGCTGGTGGCAGTTTATTGGGCTGGCAGAGCTCTGGTTAACCAGTGTGGGTAAACAGCCGTTCAGGGTTGTGGGTGAGTAGGGTGTCCTCTCGCACTCCCTGGGTCTTTCTGTGCCTATGTGGACAGGGGTTAACTGTGAAACAGTATCTGGCTGACCTTGTCACGATACACCCCAAGTCGGGCCGTCGACACTCGAGTGGGCCGGCGGGGTTTTCCTGGCACAGGGCTATGCTGTATTGTAGTCTGATCATGCAGTCATATGTTACTCTCTCTGACCCATATATGCGCGGTCAGTAGAAGAGCCGGACAGTTGAATACAATAAAAATGAAGGAAAATCAATGCATGAAGCTCATCAAAATTGTGTGGCTTGAAAATTACATTTGTGATTTTTCCCTTGTTATAAGAGAAGTTTGTATTTTTTTATTTTTACGGTTTAATGCATCTAATCATCTAAAACAAAGGAGGCTCTCCAACAAAAATAGGCCTGACAAAATGCAGAAATATTGTACTGGAAGTAGAAAATGCCAAGATGTATAAACATTGTCCTATGGTAAAATGGAATCCAGACAACGTATGAACGCAATAAAGGAGATTAATGCTTTGATCGATAGCTGGCAGCACAATGCTATAAAACAATGAGTATAAGCAGTATAATGATGATTAATGGTCTGTTGAGGAAGAAGTGAAAATGATAAATATTTCAGTGAATTTACATGATAGTAATTGATGCCAGTAAGTGTGAGTAAAGCCATTGATGCCATTGTTTTAAAGGGGATGTGTCCTCAAAAATGACTTAATGTTTAACCCACATTTTTATGTTCAACACATTTTTAGTTATAGGATTTTTTTTTTTTTTTCCATATCACTTTCAATATTTTTTAATAATTCTTAAGTCCTTCAGTTTTCACTTTGGCAAATAAGCCTAATAATAGTCTGAAACTTCCTGTTCTGTACAGAAAGATTCTCAGTTGTCTGCTCATTATCAGCACAAAGAGGGTCAAAATGACAGGATCCACCAGCCACAAGACGAGATAGTCACAGTTCACCCGTTCACCTCCCTGCACACTGATTTCTTCCCAGGTCACAGAGCATGACTAGAAAACTCTCCTATAGAAGTGAATGGGACTGAGTCAGTCTTAAAGGGGATGTATCGCTTCCTTACTTCGGCTGAGTCACACTGCTCTGAGCTTCTCAACTCTGTGAATGCAGAGGCGTTTCTTCCCCTCCCAGCTGGATGACATCTTCCCTCCTTCACTGCTGGCCTGAGACCCCTCCCCTCTGAGTCCACATATCACTTTGTCTCTCCCTATCAGTCTTATTTTATAAGAGCTGTATACATACCACAGGCTGCATTCAATCTAATCTGAGCACTGATCTCTCACAGCTGGGGATGTATTACAGCTTTCTAAGAACGGCACAGATCTGCGTGTATGCAGGAGAGTTAGGCACAGGGTCAAAACTGTCATGTTTTCTCATTGTACAATCTGCTGCAGTCTGTTTCTGCTAGGTGTGGAGACAGAAAAATGCTATGGCCCCTAACTGAGTCATTCTGTACAGCCCGTGAATCGACCCAGGGGCTGTACAGAATGTAAATGAGCTCTCAGCTAGTGAAATGCAAGGAGGAGGGATTAGACCCACACTGGATATCAGTGTAAATAAAAACACAAGATAAGGGACACTGTGAGAACAAGACAGCTTTGCTAATGACATCCAATTGCAAAGTTGCTTGTTTTCACTGTACCCTTATTCTGAAGACCATTTAATGAAACGATAACACCCCTTTAAGTCTCCTATGTGCATGAAGCTACTGTAAAGCATCTCTCTGACTGGTGTTCAAGCGGTGCAAACAAGGCCTAGTGGCCACAGTGAAAACGGCAAGACTTAAGAATTATTAAAAAAATATTGAAAGTGATATGAAAAATAAAAAAATAAAAAAAATTCCTAAAAAATGTTTCACATAAAAACGGGACTTAAACAATGACTCATTTTTTGATGACACATTCCCTTTAATGAACAGAGCAGGATAAGCACATTTTTTTTCTCATATCCCTTGTGATGGTCAGTAGCTTTGCCGTATCACTTGAATGCTCCTTGGAGACTGAAAAAAATCCTGACCATAGACCGGCCTTTGGCCTGTGATGTGATGCACTGTGAATTCCCTCCCATAGGATTGCGGAGACTCTTTGCAATTTATGAATATTAGGAAACTGTAGGAGGAAATGTAAATGTACAATTGTCATCTTCCACTACATTAGACAATAAGAATGACCGAACAGTGGTTTTTTTTCCCCTTCTACCTCCCAATGATTGATTGACTTCATCTTCTCCTCATCCACAGACATTCACAGCATGGTGTAATTCACATCTCCGGAAGGCTGGGACACAGATTGAGAATATAGATGAGGACTTCCGAGATGGCCTTAAACTCATGTTATTACTTGAAGTCATTTCAGGTAAGAATATTTGTGAATCGGATGGGTATGTTTATGATACAAGTTGTCATTTTTTTGGCCATTATAGACTAATTTTTTAGTAGATACCGCCAGGGGTAATAAGTAATAAGTAATGTCTCACTACATTGATTCATCTCACCTCACTTCTGTTTTCTTGGTTTCACTTTAAATTCAGGAACGTGTTTACTGGCTTCTACTAGGCTGCAGTAGAAGCCAGGTCTGTAGCTATAGCAACCAGTGTTGGCAGCCGATCAGGATAGATCAAACAGGTCTGTAGCTATAGCGACCTGAGTAGCTGATGCAGCCCATACCAGAGGGGATATCTAGGAATAGGTAGGATACTGTTAATGGACATATATTGCAAAGTGACTTGTTTTTACAAGAGCTTCAACATAAAAAGCAGCGATCCTTGTAGTGAGACAACCCCTTTAAGGGCCCCATGCAGCTGACCTATCTGGGGCCCTCACACATTACCAGTTTTTATATTGTAACATATCAGTGAGACCTTTTTTTTAAAATTTGATTAGCGCCCCTGACAGCGGCACTGCCTGCTGGCACTCCTGGATACAAATGTCAGGATTAAAAGGGTGTTTCAGGTTTTGAAAATTAGCCTTCAGTGGGGCCAGGCTGGAAGAAAAAAGGCACAATTACCTTTCAGCCCCTGCCACTCTGTAGCATCCCATGATCTGCTGCTCTTAAAGGGGTTGTCTCACTACAAGGATTCCCTTTTTGGCTTTTAATGTGAAAAAGATCTTCCCCAAACTACAAATACAAGGTTCTTTTTTTGCAAAATTGAAACCCCTTTCATTTAAACAGTGTCCTACCTATTCTGAGATATCCCCTCTTGTATGGGCTGCATCAGCTCCTCAGGTCGCTATAGCTACAGACCTGTTTGATCTCTCCTGATAGGCTGTCAGCACTGGTTGCTATATATCCAGACCTGGCTTCTACTGCAGCCTAATAGAAGCCAGTAAACACGCCCCTGAATTCAAAGTGAAACCAAGAAAATAGGACTGAGGTAAAATGAATCAATTTAGTTAGAAAACCACTTTAACAAAATTAGCGGGAGAATGGCTGGTAATTTTTTTTTTTATTTTTTTTTTTCAATTTTTTCCCCAGCCCCATTTTAACCTTAAAAAAAAAAACTATTTAAAAAAGCTCAAGGTGCAGAGAGCAGGTCTGCAGTGCCACCTATTGAATATAGAGTCCCTGAGGTTACATCCAACTCACTGAAACTGGAACACCCCTTTTAGAGTTGCTGTTGTATGATGGATGTGATCATGCTGAACTAGGTATTCAATGTATGTGATACTTGGGATCTATGGGAATGCAAAAGACTTTTACAGATATAAATGTCCTTAGACTGTAAAATAGAAGAAATCGCATGCACATTATTTTGCCAATGCCTTTTCACTGCATGGCACCCCCTTATCAAAAGATTAAAGGGGTTGTCTCATCTCAGAGTTTCATAGGATGCATGAATGAAATAATGCTGCTTTGCTTTGTCACTTCCTGGTCAAGCTGTCTGTAATTAGCATATGAGCTCCTGTGTATTCAGACCTCTGCTAATTAGATAAATCTCATGCTGTCAGGACCAGGAAAGCTTCTGAGGTAAAGTAAACAGCCGTAATTGCTGGCTTTTGTCTGGAAGATCAGATAACAAACAAGATCTCACTGTCTGGAGTTCTGTGCTGCCTGTGTGAAGAACTCACTCCCTGCTATCAGATAGAACAAACAGCAGAGGGGGAGAAGTACACAGGTCGGTCACTTGGGGAACCAGAGAGCACAGAAGGTGATAAAATCACTTGTAGCTCCTCAACAACAAAAAAATGAACAAACCAATATATTTGACAAACATCTTTATTTAGTGTTCCCTACATTTTGAAAGCTAATCTTTGAAGCGAGACAACTCCTTTAAGCATTAGTAGTTTGTTTTAGGCTCTGTTCATATCTGTGTTGGAGCGCCCATTGCAGATGCCAGCAGCTCTGACATGCTGCTAATGACAGAAATCACAACCGAGCCCTGAGAGGCAACCGTTTTAGGAATACATTTTAGTTTCTGGTATAAATCCACAATAATCCTGACTGTGTGTGAACAGAGACTCGGGGCATCTGTATGCAGCAGCCCTAAATAGAAACCACAGCAGACCCCATTAGATACCAGTGGGCTCCATATAATATCATGTGGTTGTTCCAGACATGTACCATGTTTTTTCATTATAAACCCCCTAACATAAAAGTAAGAATAGAGCTAATAAAATTGTTAAACTTACAATACAATAGAAAAGCTAAGGGAACTATAGAAGAAAGCAGAGTGTGAAGGAAAGACGTTGTTAAAGCCACACCATGTGAAGAAGGTCTAAAATTCAGTCTGATCCTCATTGCAGACCTTCTAGATCAGAGGTCTCAAACTGCGGCCCTCCAGCGGTTGGGAAACTACAACTCCCATCATGCCCACTGTTATAGATTATATAAATGCATGATGGGAGTTGTAGTTTCCCAACGGCTGGAGGTCCGCAGTTTGAGACCCCTGGTCTAGACTGACAGCTCATATAGGAGCCATAGGTCTGTTTCGGTTTATTTCCTTTATAGTCAACTTGCTAGATCTTGATTTCTGTCTCTCGACAGGGGAACGTTTACCCAAACCGGAACGAGGCAAAATGCGAGTGCACAAGATCTCCAATGTCAACAAAGCTCTGGACTTTATCGCCAGCAAAGGGGTAAAACTGGTGTCCATCGGAGCCGAAGGTAAGAGAGTTTATTGTACCTTTTTTCCCTTTTTTAGACTTTGGGTTATCTGAAATGTGGCGGGTTTTTAATAAGGGGTTTTGCCATGATGTTTTTGATGTGGGAACATCCAAAATGCACATTTTAATCCAGTTTTTATATTTAAAAACTTGATATAATGTGCATTTTGGATCTTCCTACATCAATATTCTATCATGGCAAAACCCCTTTATTAAATTAAAAAATATGCAAAGTATTCGATCAGCTCTTTTCGGTTTCCTCTGTGTACTGCTCGTTGTCAGGGGGTCCGACAGCCTGTTTTTACTTGAGGCGCACTTGCTCGTTGGTTTTCTCACCCCTCTTTACATGTTATGCCCCAAAAAATTTGGGAGGCAGAACGAACTTGGGTTTGAATGCTTTAAAAAAGGGGAAAGTGTCATCAAAAATGATTTTTTTTTTAACTAACGTTTTTTTAAACAATTTTTTAAATTTTTGGTTTTTTTTAATTTTTCCCTATCATTTCAAAATTTTTTTTAAAAAATTTTAAGTCCGCAGTTTCATTTGGCCAAAGGGCCCAATAATGTCTGCACTTCCCGTTCTGTACAGAAAAAATTCTCGGTTCTCTGTCATTATCAGCACAAAGGGGTCAAAATGAAAGGGGACACCCGTGTGAAAAAATAAACAGGATCCCAGTCACAAAAGGAGATGCAAGTTCATAGCATGTAGAAAACTCTCCTATAGAAGTCAAAGGGTCTTTTAAAAAGGGTTGGGCTCACTCAAAGGTTGTTTTGTATTAAAGATCTTGCAAAAAAAAGTCACTTTGCAATATGGTCAATTAACAGGACCCCACCCATTCCTAGATATCCCCCCTTCTGTATGAGGCTGCATCAGCTCCTCAGGTCCGACTGTAGCTACAGACCTGTCTTCAAATCTCTCATGAGATAGGCCTGCCAGCACGGGTTTGCTATAGCTACACAGGCCTGGCTTCTCTACCGCATCCTAGTAAAAGCAGTAAAAACATCGTACCCCTGAATTCACAATGAAACCACAAGAAAAAAGGAAAACTGGAGTGAGATTAATCAATGTAGTGAGACAACCCCTTTAACTTTAGGTTCCAGCCAATTCATGTAATGTAGTTGGTCGTCCATTCATTTTACCGACTGGCAGCTGATAGCACATTTCTCAGCAGTGTCTTGTCACATTGTCCTCCAGGCATACCAGCTGTTATTTGGGGGTTTCTAAATCTACCTTTCAGTTTAGACTGGGAGTGTCTTGATGAGTCAAACGGAATAAGAAAGAAAAGCCCTTTCCAGAGATGATGTCATTTACCTTCCTGGACTATTTAATCACATGTTCCCAGAGTCTTTAGTCGTCTTACCTGATAAGGAATTCTACAAGTTCTCGGCAACTTGATTTGTTCTTGTAACGTGATAACAATTATAGTGCCCTGCAGGGGTACAAAGTATAGTTATTATCAGAGTTGTGTGTGTCACAGTGCTTCATTGCAATCTCTTTTCCTGGTTCAATGTATTTAAATTTTTTTTTAACATGTTTTTATTAAAGCTTCCATTGTGCATAGTAAAAAAAATATGACTTCATGTACATACATTCAAACATACATTACAATCGATTGTTAAACATGGATCATATGACAGCAAGGTAGAATCTACAGTACATGACCATATCGACCATATCAAAAATCAATGGTAGCTGAAGTTTTCTTTTCAACATTATTAAACAGTGTAGAAAACTAGATCTGCAGGTGCAAATGAGTATAAATTAAAAACAAACATTTCCATTTTGAAATCTTCCTACATCATGTCCACGTGGCACCACCGTCCTCCCATCACTATTGGCTGAATTAAAGAGGTTTTCTCATCACCGGCTATCCATTCACAGCACTCTGACTGTGTTCTGTCTCTATCAGCCTCAAATCCATAGGCGTGTTCTCCTCAGCCCGCCCGGGTGTGTCCACCTTCAACTCCGGCAGGCTTGTTCTCCACCCGTCCGGGCGTGTCTTCCCTCACTAAAGACTGGTGACAACTCATCAAATCTGTGGGAAGCCGCAGGAGGGAGAGCATGTCACAAGCTCCTCCAAACCTCCTGCAGGGTCAATTCTTGTGACCATGGGAAGCTGTCACCTAGTCCCTCCCTAGGAGCTCCTTGTAACCAGAATCACTCTGCATTGGTGTAAAGCATTAAACATACAGCCTTAGAACAGATATAAACAAATGACTGCAGAATAGCACTCTGCTCTCCCTCCGTATATCAGGCAGAGTAGAGGGGGGAGCAAGACTGCGAGTATAAAGCGTATCCTATATGGGGGGAGAGTTAGTCTAGCAGGTAGAGACTCCGTAATTGCCCAGGTCCTTCACATACGGCTGGGAGATGAGCATAGAGGAACTCAGCCTTTTAATATACAGACACAGCCAGCACAGAAAGCTGAGGCAGCTAGTTTCCCTTTCATTTTCCACAACTCAGAGGGGCGTAAGCACAGAGTTCAGGAAGCCAATCATAGCACAGGGGGGCGTATCCCAACAGGGCTAAACTAAAAATTAGGCAGCCAATCACAGAACACGGGGCATGTCCCATCCATGGGGCGTGTCCAAACAAGCTGAACTAAATATCAGTCAGCCGGTCACAGCAAAGAGGGCGTGGCCCGACCTCAGGCTGCTGATTTAGCTCTAGACCAGTGTTTCTCAACTCCAGTCCTCACGCCCCACCAACAGGTCATGTTTTCGGGATCTCCCACAGAAGGCACTGACCATAATTACATCACCTATGGAGAATGCACTGACAGTAAGCCCCGGTTCACACGGCTTATTCAAGCCGGAATTGCGAGCCGGATTGCGCTCGCAATTCCGGCTTAAAAGGGCGGGGCCGCGGCCAGCGTGCCCGCCGGCCCATAGAACTCCATTATCCATGCGTATTGCGCCTGGATAATGTCAGCTTGTCAATTTCTCCCCCGCCCGAATATAAAAGAATTTGCCGAGTGGTGAGCGAGGCGACGGAACATCCATCTGTTCTCTATGGAGAACAGTGGATTACCGTAATTTACTACTGCGATGGATTGGAGCGCCGTAACTAGCAAGCGCTAATCCCACGGCGCGCAGTACAACTCCAATCCGTGCACGAGAAAATAAGCCATGTGAACGGCCCCTAATATCAACCTGTGCTATAACTGCGCAGGAGATCACTGCAAAAACTTGATCTGTTCGTGGGTCTTGAAGGATTGGAGTTGAAGAACCACTGCATCTAAGGACACACACAGCAGATTAAGCTCATACCTGCTCTACTAAATGATTAGGTAATGCAACAACCAATTGCAAAAGGACTTATTTTAACTGATCCCCAATCATTACAGAATATGATCGTTGGTAGCGAGAAAACAACTTTAATGTTTATCTCCCTGGAGCACCCAAACAGCAGAATGACATAGTTAAGCACTGTGACTATCAAGAGTATGGGGCGTTTTAAGAGACCACGGGAAAGTGCGTCAATAGATAGAACACCTGTAGTACTTTCAAATACAGTCAGGGTGTTTAATAATTTTCTCCCCCAGTAATTGAAACTTTTTCTTTATCTGTGTTTCCTTGGGCTGGGTGGCTTCTACCTGAAGCATTTTTCGAAAAAAATTTAATAGATCGGCAAGTTGTTTGGAGCCAGCGTTGCAATATGACTTTAATAGCTGCTGCTGCTAGGATAGGTAGCATATGTATTTCCCGTCAAAGGTCTGTCTGTCCACATGACCAAAAAGTACCCGAGGCAGACCTATAGTGGAAGCAACGCTGTTGTAGGACAGGTTGGTTGTGGGGTTTGTGGGTGAAACTACACTCCTGACTCACCTCTCCTCTCCCCCCCCCCCCCCCTTTTTTTTTCTCCTCCCTTTTCTTCCCCTTTTCTTTCTTTTTTGCTCATACTTTCCTCCTTTTCTCTTACGTGTTTGTTTTATGTTGGTTTTGGTTTAATAACGCTCTCTATTTTTTGGTTTAGTTCTATAGGGTCAAGAGACCTAATTTGGTTATTACTTATGCCTGTTATTCTTGTTTGTACGGTTGATACTATCAACCAAAAACACATACGTAACTCGTAAGGTTGAAAGTTTTTTTATTCTCCTGAATATTGTCACTAGCTGCTTCATAGCGATTGATGACTTTGCCCTTATACAAACTACTCACAGCAGACACATTTAAGGCCCACACGACACCATTCCTCAAGCCACAAAACAGCAACTATTTTCACCACTCTCATACTCCTACCCTGTCCCCACAACCCCCAGACAATTAATCAGACCTATCAACTCTCTCTCCGTGCACCAACACCTCCTCCCCCATTCCCTCCTTTCAGCAATGACTTTGGATGGCCATTCACTCCTCACAAAGATCAACCACATCGGAAGAAAGCCTTCAGCCCGCATCCCCACCACCCTCCCTTACCCTTGCAACCTGCTCTTTGCCCCTAACATGCTTCACCCACGGTGACTCATGACAAGCTCTCCACCATTACTGTCCAATCCAAACCTCTCACACCTGTAGTCTTGACACCCTGCATCCCACCCATCCCAGACCTCAAGTGCGCTTCTATCATCCCACCCTCACCACCATCTCTCACACCATATACAATAACCTCTGGCATCTTCCTTCTGCCATTTAAACATGCTCAACTAATCACTCCAACTCCTAAAAACAAAACAACCCTTGACCCCTCTTCTCAGTCACAAACAATCGCCCCAATATCTACTGCTCCCATTTTGCGTCCAAACTCCCTCGAGCAGCACGCTATCATTCAGCTTGTCCTCCCACCATCTCCTCCAACTCTCTTCTGAGACCCACTAACAATCTTGTTTTTGACCCCACCAACTTCTAACCCGAAACTGCCCTAACCAATACAGTCACTAATGATCTAGTAACTGCTAAAGGCCATCAAGCCAGGTACTCTGTGCTCCTCCTCTATGGACCTGTCCTCTGTCTTTGACACAGTCGACCATATCCTCCTGCTCACAAACCTCTCCTCCCTACGGACATCCACGGATTTGTTACATTTCTGGAAACCTCCCTCGTACCCTCACTGAATGCGACTTTTCACAGCGTCTCTCATTTCTTGCTCCACCTCCTCCCTCCGGCCAATCTCTGTTAGTGGTCCACCCCAAGGTGTCATGTCCGTGGGTACCCACTACTCTTCTCTAACTACAACACCCTTGCCTCGGTCAAGCTCATAAGCCTCACATTGGCTTTCATTACCAACCTATACACTGCTGCACTATACCCAAACTCTTACAGCTCTACGCCCAGATGTCACTTCTCTACTTTCCCGGATCCCTGACTTGTCCTGTCCTCCCATTTCCTCTTCTTCTCATCACGTGCCACCTACAAACAAAATGTGGAGAAAACACGAAACTCAACATCTTTCCACCATCCATACTCTTAACCCCTTCCCCATGCGATCTCATCTATCTACAGATCAGAAATAGGCTCCTACACTTTCAACCGTCCCACAAGTCCCCGCTGTCTATGGGTAATCCTAGACTCTTGCTGTTAGTCTTTCCAAACCCCACATACAAAACCCTCACCTCTGCTGCACTCGCCTCACCTGAAAAACATCTCTCGCATACTCGCTCATTCCTTGCTATGACACTACAAAAATGCTGTCCATGCCCTTGTCATCTCCCGCCATAGACTACTGCAACATACTCTCATCTGGCCTCACCACTAGCACCACTCCGCTACCCCTCCAAACCATCCTTAACTCAGCTGACCACGTCATATCCACCTCTCTCCCGCAACTCCCTCTGCTCTCCCCTCTGCAATCCCTTCACTGGCTGCCCATTGCCACAGCGAAATTCATTCTCAAGCTACACAACACACATGACCTACTAAGCTCTCCATGACCTCTCCCCACCATAAACAATCTGCGCCCCTAATTTCCAAATAGTCTCCTCCCACGGTCACTCATCGCTCTTTCCTCACCAGCAGACCTTCTCCACTGCTCACCCCCTTATCAGACTCCTCACGAACACACGTACTCCAGACTTTCTCCCGTGCTTACCAACCCACACCTGGAACATCACTGCCCCAACACTTCAGACTCTCCTCCACATTCACCAGCTTCAAAGCAACCCTGCAAACCCCATTTCTTACAGTCTTCTGACCTATATCCTTTCCATAAACTGGTCACTACTTCCCTCCACAGACATGTCCGCCCCTCACCTCCTGTCTCGTTCCCCCTCCTTGTAGATAGCAAGCCCTCGCGGGTAGGGTCCTCGTTCTCCACTGTGTTCGTGCCAATTGTCATTATCCCTTATCACTGGGTACTCGTTGACTATGTAATGTATGTAACCCCCACGAATGTCTAACAGCGCCCAGGAAACAAATGCGCTTATAAAATAAATATAATAATAATAATGATTCCTATGTGTGAGACCTTTCCGGTCTCTTTCTTATTTGTAATGCTTGTATTTTATTTGCTTCATTCACTCAATAAAGCGTTTTGAATTACAAAAAGTACCCAAGGCATATGGGGCAAAGGAGTTTACCAAGTAACTTTGTATGTAGTCAACAAGATAAATCCTCAATCATCGTGTTTGCATTGTGGGCTTGCCCCTGAAAAATACCTGATATGTAATCTGCTTCTAGAGGGGATCTGCCATTTGAAACAGGCACTTGAGGCATGTATGCCCAATATATTTGATTTTGATTTGCATTCAGAATGAACTATTTAAAGACTTGTCAGGTAATTTTGAGGGGGCAGAGGTATTTTCTGCTAGCGCCCTGTCCATGAGATCCAGGACGCACACCAAGCGAGTGTGCATAACGCATAACAGAATTATAGCGATTGAGCAAACCACCATTATTCGTTTTTTAAATTATTGCATTTTTTAAGTGGCCAATAAACTGACTACTAATGCACAAATGCGATGGAGTGCGACGGATGTATAAGCAGGTGCGCGCCGACTAGTGTTGGCGACCGTAATCCGCATTCCGTTCGGAATATAATCCCTAATTATATCAAACACTGTTATCATATCGAAACCCGATATGTACTGTACTTGAGCCAGATCCACAGATGGCCAGTTGAAGCCAGCCTCCTGATCAAGTAAACAAAGGATTAATAGGATTACAATACATATCATGTCCAACCATTTTCAGGTGAGCAAGATTTAAACTATTTATATAGAAACAAAAAGACGCCATAGGACTAAAACACCACCCGCTTAGATCAGTGCACTATTTCCTTCCCCCCTCCCCCCCCCAACCCTTTTTTATTTTTCAATGTTTTATCCCTGTACAATATTGAAACTATAGAAGGTTAATAATCGCAACAAGAGGAGAGGAGAGCATAGACTCTGTGAAATATCAGGTGTTACAAAGAAGGAGGAAGAGAGAGCAGAGCTCTGTTATGATATAGGAGTTATATGATAGAGGGAGAGAAAGTCTGAGCTACTTGTGATATAAACAGGTTACTATGATATAGAGGAGAAGGCAGCTAGTATCCCTGTAGATATATATGGTTCATGCGATGGAGGAGAGACACAAGCTGATCTACTGGTGAGTATACTAGGTTGATATGGATAGGGAAAAGAGAGAGCTGAGCTCTGTGTGACGTATAATGGTTTATATGGAATAGAGGAGGTGAAGCGAGCTCAGTTATATAAAGGGATTCTATATGGATACGATGTGAACGAAGCTAGCTCTGGAAATATAGGGTATATATGATAGAAGGAGAGGAGCTGAGCTGCTGATGATATATAGGGTCATAAAGAATCGGGAGGGAGAGAAGACTGAGCTCTGTTGATAGTAAAGGGTTAGTATTGACTCTAGGGTGAGTGATGTGAATATATAGGGTTAAACATATGCGGAGGAATGAGGAGCTGACTCTGTTGTGATCTAAAGGGTTGTTATGGCATAGGATGAGTAGAAGCTTGAGCTCTGTGGATATATAAGGGTTATATTAAATGGTGAGGAGAGGAGCTGAGCTCTGTGATATAAAGAGTTATATGGATGGACGGAGGGAGCTTGAACTCTGTGGAATAAGTAGGGTATATATCATACGCAGGAGAGACGGCTGAGTAACTGTGATACATCAGGTGTATAATAATGATAGGAGGGATGAGGAAGCTGAACTGTGTAATATATACATTTGTTAGAAGGATAGAAGCTGAACTCTGAGATGTAAAGGGTAATATGGTAGAGGATAGGAGCCGAGCTCTGTCCGCAGTTACTATACATAAGTATAGTCGTTGAATATTATTTTGCAGGTATTCAGACCTATATTAGCAGAAGAGACCTAAATCAGGATATGAATGGGGCCTTATTGAGTTAAACATGTTTCAACATGTAGGGACAGATAATTGAAGGCTTTTTTTTCCAAATGCATTGCTCTCTTAATTTTACTTTGGTCATGAGATAGAGGTCTTATCTGCTCTGAGGGCAAACAGTTCCTACTGTATGACCCAATAAATCTCCTTCCTGTTTAGACAGATGATGACAGGGAGTGACGTCACCCATGTGACAGAAGTGTCACTCCACTCTCAGGAGTCGGACCAATTACATGCGTAAACCAGATTAGCTTTCATGTTTACAAACAGCAATTGTCTCGACTCCTTAGAGCACTTGTAGCTTTGTCTACCGAAGATTAAATCTCCTACACTTACATCTTTGCAATGTCTCGGCTAGGCATAGAGCATCTAAATATGCTAAACACTGCTATAGAACCACCTACAGCTTGAGGAGGCGGGGGACCGTATTTCAGTGTCTTACTGGCTTCAGTGGGACTGTGCGCCACTTCTGCCATGCAATGAAATGTGTAAAAAAAAAACAAAAAAAACCCTCCAAGTTGAGCACTAGGGCAGAGGTTTGCCCCAATCAGTTGGGCTAATCTATACCCTAAAAGGCGGTGAAATCTGCATATAAGAAAATGAAATAGACGGAAGAAATCTTGGATTTTTGCTGCGTATTATGTGGCATATTTTTGCTGCGCTAAAATAGTGTTAATCTAGCTAGAGACATATTATACATTTAAAAGATGCTTCAGCCATTTAGGCCTATTAACCAGAGTAATGGATTCTGTGCTGTGAGTACCGACCTGCTCACGCCAACTGTTTCCGCAATCGTCGCCCCCTACTGCAAAATATGTGTCAAAAACAGGGTATGAACCCGGCCTTGATGACCCCATAAAGCCGCTTTTAATGAGAGTTCAGTGCGATGACCCCATGGGTGCCCCCTCTCCCTGTCCCAGGCAGTATTGCTGGCTCCTCTAATCACTGTTTGCGCAGAGATCAGAGATGTGAGGATATGGGGCAGCAGTATCACGGTTAACACTGGCAGGTGCTGTGTGGTGGTCAAGGGCAACTGAAGGGTAACATGGACCCCTGGCTGCTTAGTATTTGTGGGCCCCGTTAAGCTCTGTTCACACCACATGTATGTAATATACTTACGAGAGAGTCCGTTGTCACGTCGGCGCGACAGATAGAGTCGTTGTTCGGTTCGGCGCGTGTGAGGAGTAGTACGTTGTCGTCGAAATAAACGCGTGTGCACACAGTGTCGTTGTCACGGTCCGGGACGCGTTGAGAAGAGTCTGTCAGTCGTGTCAGCGCGTGTGAGAGATCGTCACTGTCGGTCGGTCGCGTGTGCAAGTACTGTTGATCGGGTCCGGCGCGTGTTCTAGAGTCGTTGTCGGTACGGTTAACGCGAGGTCTGAGAGTTCTTTTAGTCTGTCGTGTGGAACGCGTGTGCTACAGAGTCGTTGTCGTCGCGCGCCATTGATGTGAGAGAGTCGTCTGTCGGTCGCGGCGGCGTGCGAGAGTAGTTGTCCGGACGGCGAACGCTCGTGTGGTGGAGAGTCTGCGTCGGTGCCGGAGGTGTCGGGCTCGTGTGTGAGAAATTCGCGTCGTCCGGTCGCGGACGCGCGTGTGAGTAGTCGTCGTCGTTTCCGGAGTCACGGCGCGCCCGTGAGAGAGTCTGGCGATCGGTCCGGAGTCTGGACGCGCGTGAGAGAGTCGGCGTCGGTCCGGTCGGCGCGCGTAGGTAGCGAAGAGTCCCGGCGTCGGCATCCGGGACGCCGCGCTTTGAGAGAGTCTCGGCCTGTCGGTACCTGTCAGCTCAGGTGCATCAGGTCAGTAACTATGTCCGAACAGCCTTCCCACACATACCTTTACTCTGACCATTTCCCCCTTTCTCAGACTCCACACGCTGTGACCAATATCAATAGGGTTTGAGGGACTGAAATGTCTCACTGATGGTGACAGAGCTCTTGTTTTGGATAATATATTAATAAAAATCGTCTCCTCCCACAATTTGTTTTCGTTGGAGCGCTGATGATGCGCTTATATATTGCTGTGCTGAATTGAAATATCCTACGACAGACACCCAACCCGTAATGAGCGAGTGTCGGTCAGTCTGTCCGTATCAGTGAGCGGGTGTCAGTCTGAACCAGTGGATAGTGCTGGGTCAATGTCAGTACAGTCCATTCCTCATATCTTATTCATGGCTACTGGTAACCTTGCAGGTATGTTTGGTATCCTTCACCGACCACAGGCTTGATTAGCACAGCTCCCCCTCTTTGCAGGAGTTGAGGAGATTTCCTTCTCCAAGAAGAAAGACATGAGCAGCCAATCACCTCCCAGAACACAGTAACAGAAACCCTGTCTTAAACTTCAGCATGGTGGTGACATGCCAGTGAGTCAGAGTATGACTAGTCCAAGACCAAATCAGAATGTCTGACTGTAGCAGTGGCGAGACCAACCATGCTGTGAAAGAAACTACCTGCTGGAACATTCCTGGCACATTGAGGACTGTTGATGTGTATGGCAGCAGCTAATGGATAATGCACCCATGATTCCCTTGCCTTTCCTCTGTTCTCACGTGTGATATGTGATCTTTGGAACCACAAATTCTCATATGTAGAATGCCCAGTCTCTAATGCTCCCTGCTGCCACACGGCGGGACGTTACAGATCTTAAAGGTGTTGTCTCACTACATTGAATTCATCTTAACACTCGTCCTGTTTTCTGGTTTCATTTTGAATTTAGGGACATGTTTACCAGCTTCACACCAGGCTGAGTAGAAGCCAGTTCGTACCTATTAGCAGACCAGTCTGGCAGACCTATTCGGATAGACAAGAAACAGGTCTGTCAGCTATAGCGACCTGAGAGCTGATGCAGCCCATACAAAGGTGTGATATCCTAGGAAATCATGTATGACACGTTAATGGAACAATATTGCAAAGTGACTTGTTTTCTTGCAAAATCTCTTTAACATAAAAAGCAGCAATCCTATAGTAGTGAGACTATCACCTTTAAACTGTATACGATTCAACAGTAGAGCCAGCTCACGCCTACCACAATCTCATGGATCTGGCGAGTAAAATTCAATGTGGTTTTAGCTCATGGTCATGAGCTCTTGCAAATAATTAGCTGAAAACAAGACTACCGAGCCTCATATTGGGAATACAGAACAATCCAATGCTTATAACTATAGCAGTCTATCGGAAGTCCCATTATCAAACAAAGGTCATGACCACACAGCAATTTCGCCACCTCAATAGTGCCTAATACGGCGAGATGACGCCGCGCGAAGATTATGCTAAAAGTCCATAGCGCTCATAGAGAAAATGGATTAACGCCTACCACTCCACACGCTCGTAACAATACGTCATACTATACCGCCAGGGGAGATAAGTGACATGTCAACTTATTTGCGACGATAAATATTACAAATGAGGGAGACCTAGCGGGCAAGAACCGCCCCCCCCCCCACCCCCGGCCTCGGAATACGCGAAGAGCTCCCAAGCACACCGATGTATTGCGGCGCGTACGTAAGTGCCGGCAATAACGTCGTGGCGGACACATAGCCTAGTGGTATGGTTCACTACGGCTTAAAAGGCAGCATATTTCTTTGCGCATTTAAACGCGTAATGCGCTTGTATAGCGGTGAAATTGTGCCATACTATTACGACGTAATTCTAAGCTCATAGAGAGCTATGGAAATTACAACGCGTCATCCCCCCTCCATGCGTAACAATACTATCGATATAGTACGCGCGTTGAAAGAGAAGTTACATGTCAGTTGTAAGCGGCGAATAACGTGGGGGGGGCCGCTGACCATGCATGTCTTTGGCCGCCCCCTCCATCCCCCCCGGCCGGTGCTTTGCACAATTACGCGCTGAACACCAGTGCACCCTAAGGACCAATGTTCACACAGTGTATTTGCAGGTGCGCAAGCACCATAAGACTTGTATTACCACGCGCGTATACGCCGCTAAGTAAAGTCATATGTCACTTATCTCATCCGCGGTGGATTCGCAGGAGCAGGGAGAAGGACGAACGTCTAATCCATAGTTCATCTATGAGAACTGGGGATTACCGAATGACTGAGGGACATTTCTCAGCTCCCTGTAATTTTGCGCACTATTGGCACGTAATTACGGACTGAAATACCATCCAGTTATTAAAGCCAGTATGTGACATGTCCTGAAGAGTGGTATGTTGAAGCTGTGTGGCATTACATAGTCTTTCAAGACCAGCAAAAAACAGACAAGACGTCCTCCATTCAACCTACTTTTCGCTAAAGATGGTTGATCATGGCACAATGCATGCTCTCGTGGTGTGTGTGCAACACCCCACAAAATTACAAACACAATAAATTCATTGCACTGAAACATGTGATATGGTATTAGAAACGACAGGACTTAATGAAATCTTTCTGCTATACACGCGCCGGGCTATGTGTCCCTAACAACAAGCGCACGCGTCCAGTTCATGGTACATAACACAGAGAGTGTGGAGGAGGCTGCGTACAAATGGATTCATCGTGCCAACCCCCACCTCGCCCTAATTAGAGGGTTCAATTACTTTCTCGACTCTCCGCGGCGGAGTAGGAACGCCTGAGTGAATTCAGTAACTGCTCTGTGGCTCGCCGGGTTCAGATACACTTGTCACAGTAAAAAGCGGTCGTGTGTTTGTCACTTATCACTATAGTAAGATCATAAAGTTTTACGAGTTCTTTATGATAGATTTGTCGATAACTACAATGAAGCCTTGAACAGGGAACCAATGAAAGAATTGCGTGGGTTCAGATTACATGTAATGATTTCTTGTCCTAGTGGATTTCCATTGATTCATACACTGTAATTTGGAGAAGCCCTGATGAAATGTTATTATACCAATGCCGTGTCTATAATTACAACCTACTTAATCTGATTGCAGCAGTAGCTGTACCCCCCACCCCGTTCTAAAGGGGTATGCCGACTATTGATGTGTAGTAGCTGTTGGCTGACGGCTGACAGCCCTTATTTTCAGCCAAATGGACGTGTTATGTCTGGCTGTCAGACAGTGCTGGTGATGCTTATTTTAGGGAAAACTTTTCTGGGCATGCTAAAATCCAAGCCAAGATGGTGGGGGCTACCATCCAAACCCCATAGATATAAAACTATTACCTTGTTTCCCCGAAAATAAGACAGCGTCTTATATTAATTTTTGCTCCTAAAGACGAGCTAAGACTTATTTTTAAGGGATTTATTTTTTAAGAACAAGAATTCACATTTATTGTTGAACAAATAACCTGTATTAATATACTGATACACTAATATATCATCACAAACATCAGCATAAGCAGCCAAACTCTGAATTGCATAAAAAAAATGCACTATGTCTTATTTTCGGGGAAACGGGGTAAATCATGTTTTTTTGTTTTTTTTTTAGTAGCTCATATAAACTTGATATAGGTGATCATGTTACCCATTGATATTGATGGCAAATAAGCAAATTCCAGAATTCAAATCTCCAGACCTGGTAAAAAAAAAAGTTACTGTGGGCAACATAAGGCTGTGTTTGCAGTTTGTGTATATATGGCAGGAACTAAAGAATAGAAATATATCATTAAATGGGTTTTGCCACAAAGTGAGTTCCTTATCGGTTATCTGCTCAGCAGAGAATATAAACAAATCATGCTGAGTCATGAATGCTTCAGGGGTGAGAGAGAGGGGGGTGAGCAGAGAGTGAGGAAGAAGGGAGTGTCTCTAAAGTTTACTCAAATAATAACATTACAACCAGTGGATTATCTATACAGCAGACAGACTCATACACTGCACTTTCTCCCCAGCCCCTTGCAAGCTCCTTCATGTTCCCTGTCATCAGATAAGAAGTGCAAACACACAAGCGTGGCCAGATCAGCTCCTGTCAGCTTCTGGTCATATCTAATGTAAACTTTCAGGAAACTAAGGGGGACTGAGCAATGCTGTAGCTCTGAGGCTTCCCTTTTTGTAATCACATATATTTAGAAAAGTGATTAAATACCCATTTTGGAGGATTCCACATCAACATTACATCGTGGCAAAACCCCTTTAAAGGGGTTGTTTCACTACAGTGATTCATCTTACCTCAGTCCTGTTTTCTTGGTTTCATTTTGAATTCAGGGGCCTGTTTACTGGTTACTACTAGGCTGCAGTAGAAACCAGGTCTGTAGCTATAGCAACCAGTGCTGGCAGCCTATCAGGAGTGATTGAACAGGTCTGGTGCTATAGCGACCTGAGGAGCTGATGCAGCCCATACAAGAGGGGATATCTAGGAATAGGTAGGACACTGTTAATGAACATATATTGCAAAGTGACTTGTTTTTGCAAGATCTTTAACATAAAAAGCAATCTTATAGTGAGACAACCCCTTTAAAGACTGCTTGTCACCTCTTTCTGGGCAAGATGTTTTCAGATCGGATACAGTTTTGTTGTGTATTTTTTTTAGATATTATGTCTGAACTGCCTGTTGCACTGTACCATAGAGGACTTATAGACGGTGTATGTCATTGGACTAGTCATAGCTAGTTACTTTAAACACACAGAGAAAACCAACCATGCATCCAGCTATACATCTCAATGGAGATAAACTGCTGAACCCAGTGGTACAATAAGTAAACCTGTATTAGGAAGATACTGCAGGTATTGGCCTTATGGGAGTCTTTGGTATAGTACCAGGTTTAAAGTTCAGGTCTATTAACCCTTTCTTCTGTTTGAGTAAGATATTCCACCTCAGTTTACTCCTATTCACTTAATCATTTCTCCCCCTCAGAAATTGTCGACGGCAACGCTAAAATGACCCTAGGAATGATTTGGACAATTATTCTCCGTTTTGCTATTCAAGACATTTCCGTTGAAGGTAATTTACCCCTTTCCTCTATACATTTAGATTGCTTAGCTCTTGGGAGGCGCAAAGCTTGCAATATCATTTGGCTCAGTCACTTTGCTATTTATGAACATGCCGGCACAATAAATGACTCGAGATTGTTGGGGTTAGCGCTCCTGGAACACCTCTAAGCCCTGCATACAGAATGTAATGTCATTTTTCAGAGCTGTAAAATATTTGCCTGGCTTTACATTGACAGAAACCTTTACTGGACCTGCGCCCTGCACCTATAGGAGCACATTATATTATGGCATATATGCTTTGCACCACATTTATTATGCATTTTAGACACTTGCGATAAGTCCAGCAAAGGAGTTCTAGCTTAGCGGTAAGAGGCATGGCTTTACAGAAAGGAGTGTGGCTTAGTGTTTGACACTGGGTACCAAAAATTGTGGCTCGGTTACTCAAGACCACATATAAGTGGTACTGATGAAAGTGTCTTAATATGCCAGGTTTATCAGTCAGCCTGAGCCACTGTGATAAATCTGGCACATTTTTACACTAAGGCCATGTCCCCACTGCATGGGTTTTCGGACTGCTTTTCAAGCGATTTGCGGTTTTGCAGACCGCCTGAAAAGCCGGCCGAAAATGAGCAGACTGGGCTCCTATGGAAAACCCGTGCAGCAGTCCCCACAGCACGGGTTTTCTGCCCAGCGGGCCACCGGAAACACATTGAGCATGTTCATTCTTGCATCTCAATGTGAAGGGGGAGGGCTTTTCTCCACTCATCGCGGAGAAAAGCCGCTCCCCCCCCCTACCCCCACCCCACCCCCCGCGGGCCCGGGGACGGACGCAAAACAGTGCAAATACCGGTCGGATAGACCGACCGGTATTTGTCACTTGCCGTGTAAACGGCCCCTAAGTATTTGTACATGTGCCTCATAGACAGGACTGAGTATCCTGGTGTCCTAGGCAAATGGCGCCCACTCCATACCTCCTTGCATCCTCTTTTCTGGCTGGAAAGAAGTGGCGCCCTAAGGGATCGACTTCCTTCACCTACCCGTCGTCCCAGCAAACACTAAGGCTATGTTCACACGGCTTAAAATTGGACGTATTTCAGTCCGTAATTACGCGCCGGAGTGCGCAAATTACGGCTGGAATACATCCCAGTCATTTAGGTAATCCACAGTTCCCATAGAGAACTATGGATTACGTCTCCTCTCCCTGCTCGGCGAATACGCTGAGGGGGGAGATAAGTGACATGTGAATTACCAGCGGCGTATACGCGCCGCTGGTAATGAATGTCTATGGGCCGGCAAGGTGCCGACCTCCCGCCCCCGTCCACACGGCGTAATTGCGGGGCGTAAATTGAACCGTGTGAACATAGCCTAATACACTATACTGCCAAAATACCACCTCTATCAGGGCCTCTATGTGACTAGAGACTAAGGGGGATTCATTCCTACAATTTATCCTTCTTAAGTAGACTAAAATGCAATCTGCCAAACACATCAGACAAGTTTCTGCTTAACCCACCAATTATGGCACGATCAGCCTACTTCTCAAACAGTGGCCGCCTACCTCTCCGATGTCATTTATTTAGAGAGAGATAGATAGGCTTGTATTTCAATAAGCCCTATTGATATTCAGTATGTATGTCTGCCCTTTAAGGGGTGTTCCATTATTTTATAAGGCTCTTTAGTCATTAGAAGATGATTGAAAATAAAAACACAACTCCCTTTTTAACCTGCACGTTCGAGCACCATTTCCGCTCCGTGTGCACCCACTAATGACGTCATGAGCAGTGCTTACATGGCGCTATAGCCAATCACAAGCCTCAGCGGTCACTTGCCGTATAAGCAGCAAGAGGCCTCTGTGCCTGTGAGTAGCTGCCGGGTCTTGTGCAGAATCACCGGACCTGGAGGCGGCAGCGCTGGGACGAGCGGATTTAAAAGGTGAGCTTTTTTTCTATTTTCAGTCATTCCCCAATGACTGATGAACATTTTCAAACAATGGAAGACCCCTTTCATCATACAATTTCTGGATTTGATGTCATATAGCTGCTTGACCTGATGCAGTGTTGGACAACTGGGACATTTCTGTTTTTATCTCTAAGGCTGGGTTCACACGGCTTATTTGCAGGGTGTAATTAGGCCCCGCAATTACACCGTGTGGCCGGGGGCAGGGCGGGAGTGGGGAGAGGAGGCGTAATCCATAGTTCTCTATGAGAGCTATGGGTTACCGTAATTTCGGCGCACATCTCGCCCATATTAGAGCGCAAATACGCAGCGAAATGCGCGCCGCAATTACCCCGTGTGAATGTAGCCTTAGACTCATCGCTCAGATTTCTCTTTGTATTCATTAACATGTAATAAAGACCATAAATATTACACACACATCTAATATGTCCTATGCATCAAGTTAACAAATATTGTAGATATGACATGTAAAAAAACTCCCCAATGGTTAGTGATCTATCACAGTAATGTATCACCCTATAGATGACACTATGGGCCACATGTATGAACCTGTTTAGGTCTAAAACTCATAGGTTACTATGAGCAAAAGAGTACGTTTTAGACCTAAACCGTTTCATACAGGGCTGAGACACGGTATTCTGGTGCCCTAGGCAAATAAGACCTGTAGCGCCCCCACCCCTCCCCTACCAATGTAAAATTAAGCTCACTCCAGATATCTTTGCGCCCCCTTCCTGCCTGGCATAAAGTGGAGCCCTAGACGGTCGCCTACCTTTGCCTACCTGTCGTCCCGGCTCTGGTTTCATACATGTGGCCCTATGTATTAACTTACCCTCAAATCTGATTGGTTTCCTTGCCTTCACAGAAACATCTGCCAAAGAAGGACTACTACTTTGGTGTCAGAGGAAAACTGCTCCTTATAGAAATGTGAACATTCAGAACTTCCACATCAGGTGAATGACCTGCACAAGAGACATTTTGGAGTCCACCTTGTCCATTCCTTGAGAAAATATAACTGCCATTATACCGTTTTGTGTGTATCTTATTAGAGACAGCTCTCCTGCATTTACATGTTTCTATTACAGCTGGAAAGATGGTCTTGGCTTCTGTGCCCTCATCCATAGGCATCGTCCGGAGCTTATAGATTACGGCAAGTTACGGAAGGTAAATAGACTTAATATTTGATTAAAAAATTTGTATAGCATTTATTTTTAAGAGCTTGTCATATTCAGATAATACATGGACTGAAGTGTTTCTTCTGACTTAAAGGGGTGTTTCCATCTCAGATATTTATCTATAGGATATTCCATAAATATTTAATTGATGTGGGTCCCACCTCCTGAGACTTGCACCTATTGAGAAAAAGGGCCCATAAAAATTTCCGTTCAGAGCAAAAATTAGGCCGCACTTGTGCACAGCTGTCTATTCTTTCCTATGGGAGTATCGAATACAGCCCAACACACCACTTGGATGTACTCCGAACTCCCATAGAAAAAAAAAAGAGAGCAGAGTGCAAGCGCCCTATGCTTTGTTCTAAATGGAGACTTTCTGGGGCTGTTCCCATAATAGATACAGGTTCCAAATCTGGGACCCGTGTTGTGGATGGGAACAAAGGTTATATATGTGTGATCCTTTGTGTCTCTCTATTTTAATGTATTAATCAGTATAATACCTCACATGTCTTTTATATATAATGCATGTAAAAGCTGCCTGTATAACCATACACTTTTTAATGTTAGCAAATGGCCGCATATATAATCTGTTTATAAAGGATAACGGTGTTATAGAATGTATTATGTGTAATGTCTATTCTACCCACAAGATGGCATCTGTGTTCAGACACTCCCTGATATGTCAAAATGGCTGCTCCCCTTAGTTATTTTTCTTCTCTCTAACAAAGAGAGGGGAGGGTCATTTAAAATGTAGATAAGAAGAGCCAATTAATAGAGTGGATGTAATGTCACATGTTGCTTAAGGAATGTGTACACCCCCAACCTGTTAAAACCTGGAGTTTGTGCAATAAAGTTTGGAGAACTCTTTTGTCTGAGAAAGTGTCAGGCTGTGATTTCTCTGGCACGTGCCAACTAATATACTGATTTGGTCCCCTGCTGAAAAGTAGAGCCCTTTTGCGGTTCCATCTACAACACCCGCACCGACATTCACGGTGTATCTATTGATTATGCCATAAATATCTGGGATGGGACCACCCGCTTTAGATAAGGGTGAGACGTATGGCACTGTTCTTGACCACATTTTGGCTTCCATTTATAACAGGAGCCATGAGGCAGTGCCGGATCAGTTATTTATGAGACACCAATGACACTCGACAAACCCTGTTGACTTTTAGTGGGTTCTGTCATAGTATCGGGTGTTTTTACAGCCAGATCAGCACTAAATGCTGACCTATTATCGCCAAATATGACAGAACTGTCAACCGAGTCTTCAATGGTAACATGAACAGGGCCTAAGATGATCTTTGGTTCTTTGCTCTCTCCTTAATACTCTGCTCCAAAAATGTATCCTTATCACGGTTCCGGCTTTGGAGCATTTGCATATTTAACATTGGATTCAATCATATTTTTACCTTTTTATAAAAGTGTTAATATAATACATTGGGGAATATTGATCCCTACTTTTGTAAGATGCATTGTTTTACATGACTACAATAGTGGTGCAAATTGTGCCAAATTTGGAACATTTTTAAACACGTTTGTTTTTTTTAAAGTTGTCTCATTTAGAAACTCCGATGTAAAATGTGCTAAAAAAAACGATAATTAATGTGGTGCAGGTTGTGTCTTGTGCATTATTTAGCAATATACTATGAATGTGTAGAGGAGCTAATCTGAATTTTGAAAAGTTTTTGTATTGTGTTTCTAGGATGATCCCTACACAAACCTGAACACTGCATTTGATGTTGCAGAGAGGTTCCTGGACATTCCTAAAATGTTGGATGCCGAAGGTAATATACTCTGTTGTCTATACACTATAATAAATTACAAGAATCATTGCTTTGGGCAGGCCAAACCAGAAAAGTAACTTCCTTTTTTCCTCTCTCTTTGACCCTTCTGCCTTCTCAGTAAGTCATCAATGAGTATGTTGAGTTGTCCAGGGCAGGTACCATTGATCTGGGACTCACCGGTGGATATTTTAGGGCCCATTTACCATACACAACCTGTGCATGTCCACTTTTAATTGCATTGTACTTGGTTGTTATCATTGCACATAAACAACATATCATCAATAAGTCCTAATTGGCAAAAATAGACCCAGTGGTGACCGGCTCCAATTGAGGTTTTATTAAGTTCTTCAAATAATGTCAGAGCTTGGGCCCAGCAAAAGCATCTCCTGATATTTTGGTAAGTTAGGGTATGTTCACACAGCTTATTTTGGGGCGCATTTCGCCACGTATTTCGCGGCGTACTGCGCTCTAATACGAGCGAAATGCGCCCCAGTCATTATGGTAATCTGTAGCTCTCATAGAGAACTATGGATTACGCCTCCTCTCTCCGCTCGTACAATACGATCGTATTGTACGCTCGGGGAGATAAATGACATCATACATGCCTATGGAGCTAGGGGGCTGCCAGCACCCCCGCGTCAGGGAGTAAGCGCCAATCAGCGCGACTCTGCGAACACCCAACGTAATTGCGGGGCGTACAGTACGCCCCACAATTAAGCAGTGTGAACTTACCCTTAGTCTAACACTGAGGGTAGAATCCGCCTGCACAGAATAAACAAAGTAATCGCATATACTATCCCTTTCTCCTATATGGTATATTACCAGGATGATTAGCAAATGAATAGGTAGTTTCCATTCATGCATAGTCGCGCCACAATCCACTGATACGGGGCATCCTAGTTTCCCCGATCTTCAGCACAGACAAACATTCACTGAATGTTTGTCTATATTACCAGGATGATGTCATCTTTGTGTTGGTATCTGAACCCCACTTACTGTGTGAATGCTTAATAAAACTTTAATAAACCTGGTAATTTTAACTACTTTGTTACAGTATAAGAGACCTAATATTCTAGGTTTCAGATCGGGCTCAGTGGAGTGTTGTATAGCAGCCACTGCCACCAGTAGTATAATATATCACATACCAGTACCTGGGAAGCCAAGATTCCTTAAATTACAATTTAAAGGCATTTAAAAGTCTTTTGCTTGTAGTTTGCAGCATACACTTTCCTCTAGAATTAGGGCTATAAAAATACTATGTGCTATGAGTTGAGCCATGGCGGTTATCACATGATTTAACAAGTTTATTTAGAGAGGTGCTTCCACCATGCACTTTCATGGCACATCGATAGGATATACTTTTAGGCCATGTCTACACAGCACAGGTTTTTGGTTGGATTTTCTGCGGATTCAGTATTTAGAATCTGCCAAAAATCCGACTGTAACCTGTGCCCCATAGACGGCAATAAAAAAATCCTTGCTGTAGTCTACACAGCACAGATTTTTTTTTTTCTGATCAGTTTTGAAATCCGCCATATTCCGGCAGATTTTTAAAAATGTCACATATTCCACTGCATTGAGGCCGACGGCAATTCCGAAAATCGACCGTGGTTTTTAGCACCAATCTGCACCAAAAATCATGGTCCAGCAATGTTAAAAAGCCATCAGATTTTGGATGGCATTTTAACATATGCTGTGTATACTATAGAAATCCGGCCAGTTTTTAAAATTTTCCATTGCCGTGCCTGAGAAGAATTACTTAAAGGGGCTTTGCCAAGAAGCGAGTTCCTTACCTAACAGGCTCATACTCCCCTCTTGAGGCTTTAAAAAGGGTGTTTAAAAAAGGTGTGTTTCTGTGTTTAAAAAAACAAGTACCTCCTCTGTGATGTCATCGCTCCACCTCCCATGCACGTTCCTGATACTCAGTCTCTGTAGTTGGGTAAACATTGTTTTGCTAATTCACAGAGGAGAACTGTATTGTGCACAAGCTATATGCGTTTTATTTCTCCCTCTTATTTGCTCAGGAGAGAAGATAAGCTCTTTCATTCCTTCACAGGGGGAGAGGGAAGGGGGCTGAGCAGAGTGTCAGGGAGCGTCTGCATGTTTACTCAGATAATTATATTACAACTAGTGGATTCTCTATACAAAAGACACAGGAACTTTCTCCCCAGTCCCTTCAAAGCTCATTTATGTTCCCTGCCATCAGATAAGAAGTGCAAACAGCGCAAGCACGGCCAGATCAGCTCCTGGTCGTGTCTAATGTAATCTGTCAGGAAACCAAGGGCATGTAAGTCAGGCTGTAGCTCTGAGGCTTCACTTTTTTGATGACCTATATTTAGAAAAGTGATTAAATACCCATTTTGGAGGATCCCACGTCAACATTACATCATGGCAAAACCCCTTTAAGGATACCAAGTGGTTAGTGTTTTCTATAAGTGAACATATGCTGTGTAGACATTGCCTTAAAGTCTGATCTCAGGAACGTGCCCTTTAAAGTGTCATCTTAGAATGGAGAGCCGATTGTGCCTGGGCTCGACTCAACATTATGGGCGACATGTCCAAAAAGAGGTGCAGCCACGCTAGTTTTGAGGCTCATTAAAACGGTGTATAGTGCGCCTCAATGAACGAACCTGTCGTGTGGTCTACCTTGCATTGTAGAATTGATGCACCTATCTAGACGCTTTGCATAATTTAGGCGCATAGCGTATTGTAAAATACACCAAAACAACGGCGCATTCATATTGGGACATGTTGCCCTATGTTCTAAGTCCCAAGTACAGGTGAGCAGTGTGTTTGACCGCATTACGAATTGTCATAGAACTGAATGGAGAGTTGAGCGTAAGCACGAGTGGCTCTCCATTCTGATCAAGCAAGGTGCCAGAGGACCCGTTTTAAGTGATACATTATTAGATTTCTTTAGTGCAGTAATTTAACAACAAAGCGAGAAATTCTTGTATCCATGTTTATTTCATTAGCTATCATTGGTATCCATCAGGAAAAGGTATCCTAATGTATACTGCAGCAGGGCCATAGGAACCTACAGGACCATGTAGTCTCTGTTCTAGGCTACACTTACTTTATACGCTTTGGACACAAAAGCATGGTCTACGAGCAGAGGCGTAACTTCAAGCTCTTGGGCCCTAGTGCAAAAAGTGAAATGGAGGCCCCCCAGTTACCATGCACCATTTACAATAGTGGTGTCTTCTTATGTGACAGGAGGGCTTTTGGGCCCCCTCAGGCTGCCGGGCCCAGTAGCGACTGCTACCGCTGCACCCCCTGTAGCTACGCCCTGTCTACGAGCACATACAAATTGATTTGCCCTATAGATTGCTATGGCCTTGCCCCAGTATACGTCGGGATAGCTTTTTCTAGGGATCCCAATAGATACCTGCAGCAGAGGCAGGAAGTGTGGTGTTAATGGGGAATAACTTTGTGATTAAATTACAGGTGACACCACTTTAATTTATCTAAATGGGGTGTGGGTGGGGGGGGCTCTTTCATCAAAAGTTAAATATTCCGGATCTACTTTGTTGTGTATTTTCTAACAATAGAAAAAGAAGAAAACACAAAAGTCTCATATTTAATAGTTAAATTCCCAAGGTCCTGATGTCCATTTAAATAATAATTTTAAAGCTCAGAACAGAAGTTTGTCCATATCATGGTTCCATTGATTATCTGTCCACTGGATGTTGTCTGTGTGTATTGAGTTGTTTTAATGTGATTAACAGCATGTCTTAAAATGACACTCTTTTTTTTGGGGCCTCCGGATCTTCTAACCCCTTCATTAAAGCTATTCTGTGCAGAAATTGTGTAGTGACGGCATTATTTCTGGACCATGTGAACACTGATTGTACATTCACACACAGCCCTGTAGATATAACGCATGCCTTTTGTATGTGGAGTGTGTCATGTGAATTTCAACTTTCATTCAATTTATTAAACGAGAATAAATGGATGGAAATCTTAATATCGGATAAAGGAGTATTTCCAGATCAAAGTTCAGGGTCCCATGGTGCAACCGATGCATGTGGATGAAACCGTTGCCATGCGAGGTTGGCAGAACAACAGCAATGTCACTGGCAAACTCATATGGGATTGGTGTCCGTGGTTCTGTCTGCATGCATCTTTTGCACGGAAACCCTGGCATAAAAGTCCTGAAGATGTCATCTTGTGTGAAAACCTTTTAATACACTATCAAAGTGGTTCTCTGCAGTGGACAATATATTTTTGTTGGAAGGGTCCCCTAATAATGGACTGAGAACAGGGTACCCGCTGCTACTTCCCTTATGTATTTCTGAAATACTGCTATTAGTGATAAACACTAATAGTTTCACCGTTTCAAAGAAGTTTCACTCTGTTTTCCACAAACCTTTTGTATGTGAATTTTGTAACGGTCCCACATAGAGAGTATTAATCGGCACTACTTAAGTCCTTGATGGTTAGTTAAAGGGGTTTTGCCAAGAAGTCAGTTCCTCACCTAACAGGCTGATACTCCCCTCTTGAGGCTCCTAAAAGGGGCGTTGTGTTTGTGTTTAAAAAAACAAGTACCTCCTCTGTGATGTCATCGCTCCACCTCCATTGCACATTCCCGATACTCCATCTCTGTAATTGAGCAAACATTGTTTTGCTAATCCACAGAGGAGAACTTTATTGTGCACAAGCTATATGCATTTTATTTCTCCCTCTTATCTGCTCAGAAGAGAAGATAAGCTCAGCAGGCAGTGTCTTTCATTCCTTGAGGGAGAGGGGCTGAGCTGAGATGCCAGGGAGTGTCTACATGTTTACTCATATAATTACATTACAACCAGTGGATTCTCTATACAAAAGACACAACATCTTTCTACCCAGTCCCTTCAAAGCTCATTCATGTTCCCTGCCATCAGATAAGAAGTGCAGACAACGCAAGCGTAGCCAGATCAGCTCCTGTCAGCTCCTGGTCGTGTCTAATGTAAACTGTCAGGAAACCAAGGGCATCTTAGTCAGGCTATAGATCTCACAGGCTTCACTTTTTTTTGATGACATATATTTAGAAAAGTGATTAAATATTCCATTTTGGAGGATCCCACGTCAACATTAGATCGTGGCAAAACCACTTTAATATCGGAGTACGGGATGCTCCAATATGCACATATAGTCTGTTGCTGGTACTCAGCGATATATGGTAGTAAGTGCCAAATGATTCCAAATTAAACAGTAATGACACTCGCTAATCTTTGAAGTTTATTTCAACAAGATATCCAGCTAAACGGAGAAGACGCACCTGTATGGTGAACTATGGCTATTTTGCGTCTCCTGACGATTTGTCAATCTCCTGGGCCCTAATGCAAAATCTTTAAAGGGAATGTGTCATCAAAAAATGAGTCATTGTTTAAGTCCCATTTTTATGTTAAACGCATTTTTTAGGAGTTTTTGGTTGTTTTTTTTATTTTTCATATCACTTTCAATATTTTTTAATAATTCTTAAGTCTTGCAGTTTTCACTTTGGCCACTTTGCCTAGTTTGCGCTGCTTTAACAGCAGTCAGAGGGATGCTTTACAGTAGCTTCATGCACATAGGAGACTTAAGACTGACTCAGTCCCATTGACTTCTGTAGGAGAGTTTTCTAGTCATGCTCTGTGACCTGGGAAGAAGTCAGTGTGCAGGGAGGTGAAAGGGTGAACTGTGACTATCTCCTCTTGTGACTGGTGGATCCTGTGTTATCTATTCACACTGCTGTCTCCTTTCAGTTTGACCCTCTTTGTGCTGATAATGAGCAGACAACTGAGAATCTTTCTGTACAGAACAGGAAGTGTCAGACTATTAGGCCTAGTGGCCAAAATGAAAACTGCAGGATATTGAAAGTGATATGGAAAATAAAATAAACCAAAAACTCTTAAAAAATGTGTTGAACATAAAAATGTGAGTTAAATGTGAGTTAAATGTGAGTTAAACAATAAGTCATTTTTGATGACACATTCCCTTTAAACGAGCCCCCACCTACCGTGTGCCATTTATAACATTGGTGTCTTATGTCACAGAGCGGACTTGGGCCCTCTCAGGCTCCAGATCATAGTATGGACTGCTAACTCTGTAGTTATGCCCCTCTCAACCTCTATAAGATAAGTACAGTGGAATAAGGAGGACTTCACACAAGATTGTGTCAGAAAGCTTATATATTATTTCATTACCAGTCTGAGCCCCAAATTTTGCAGCACATAGCGTTTAGCCTTACCCATCACACTCTTATACAGCTGCTGTATGAGATCTTTATAGTTTCTTGTGCAGTATACAAAATAATGTATTCAAAAAGCAGAGTACCGGTTCTATGTGTGACATGGGTTAAATGTTTCATTCACGATCACTGTCTGCTACATCATATATGTCATTGTTTTACATTTGACCGTGTTTCCATCTCATTTACTGAATCAACATGCTTTAAACCTTTTCTTGACAGACATTGTTGGGACAGCTCGCCCTGATGAGAAGGCCATCATGACCTACGTTTCTAGCTTCTATCACGCCTTTTCAGGAGCCCAGAAGGTATCCCAGGGTTCCAGTATCTCTCCAGTCAGCACATTGTTCCTGTTGCTAATGTGCAAATCTTTCTCCCTTTCTCTGTTTTAGCACCGGGATATCCATCCTTAGTGATGTTCAGAATGGTCTCTAAGCACCAATGTTCTTTCTTTCAGAACATTCTAATTTTCATCAGTTCTCTGCAGCCGTAACTAAACACCTAGGTCCACATGTATGAACCTGTTTAGGTCTAAACCATAACCATAGGTTACTATCGGCAAAAAAGTGAGTTTTAAACCTAAACAGGTTCATACATGTGGCCCCTAATGTTAGTATAAACACTTATGCATAGCCATTGACAAGTGGGGCAGGACTTTGGGCCGTGAGACCTGTGCACACGTGATGTACATTGTCTTTCCCTGCAAACTGTAATTTTAATATTCTTTCTATAGCATTATTATTTTGATATTGGGTAGCAGTGGTATTAGATTACTTTCTAGAAAGAGCTTATGTGTATTTACTGTGTTATATATTAATATGAGCATGGTAGCAATGGTTGCACATGCTTAGGTACTGTGTGGCACTGCAACTAAGGCACTTAAAGGGGTTGTCCCACCATATACAAGGAGGGCACATCGATAGGATAGAGCACACATATGTAGTATGCAATGAAATGGTCTCTTTATTGAACATTACAGTGTAGATTTAACAGTTCTTGTAAGGGTATGTTCACAAGATGTACTGTGGCGCATACAGTACGCGCCGCAGTACATCGTGTTTTTCGGGAGCTCGCGCTAATACGCGTGTACTCCCGTGGCGGGGGAGGGTGGGTGTCAGCCCGCCGGCCCCATTGAAATTCATTACTTGCGGCACATATTCGCCGCAAGTAATTGACATGTCATTTATCTCCCTGCTCGTACAATACAATCGTATTGTGCGAGCGGGGAGAGGAGGCATAATCCATAGTTCTCTATGAGAACTATGAATTACCGTAATTTCGGCGTGCATCTCGCCCATATTAGAGCGCAAACACGCGGCGAAATGCGCTCCTAAATTACCCCGTGTGAACATACCCTGTCGATCGACGTTAGCTGACCCTAGTGGAGACCACTACAGCTGCGTACGTTATGTGTGCTCCAGTTTTACTTTCTTTTGAGTCCTCTCAAAAAAAAAATTGGTCCTCCTTATTGGTCTCCAGCTCAGATCCTCTACTACACAGGTGTCAAACTGCGGCCCTCCAGCTGTTGGGAAACTACAACTCCCATCATGCAATTGTATAATCTATAACAGTGGGCATGATGGGAGTTGTAGTTTCCCAACAGCTGGAGGGCCGCAGTTTGACACCCCTGCTCTACTACCTTTAGTGGCTCACATGACTAAGGTCAGCTTCTGACCAAAATGTTGATTGACACCAGAGTCACAAGCACTGGTGTGTTCACTAAAGAGACCATTTAATTATATCATACATAAGCATGCTGTGGAAATTTTTAATTCTTATCTACAGGGGCTGCAATATCCTTTTCAATGAGCACCACCTCTGAACTGACAGTGTATTGCACATATTCGCCCCTGTTGATAGGATATGTCATCAACGTGCGATACGTGTGGTGGCCACCTCTGGGCACACGAGGCTGTACTCAGAACTCCCATTAATTTCAATGGGGACGTTTAAATCGTCTCTCTGCTCTTAAGGGAGAGGTTTTGAGGCTCATTCTCATGCTAGGTGTGGGTTCCAGAATTGGGACCTGCACCTGTCACACAGTGTTGGAATATCCTGTTGATGTGCCATCAATGTGTATGGTGGAAACATCCCTTTAATATTATAGTTGCATTGTGGTGGCCGCACTGTATAGTGTTGTTTAAATAACTGTATGGAAGTCTTATTTAGCCAACGCATTTGGGCTCCTTACGCGTTGAACTTGATAATTAGAATAGGTATCTGTACACTGTATGATAGTAAACTATTTAAAGGGGTAGCGAGCACCAACAATTGGTTCTGTGCCTCCATCCAGTATAAGGCAGGCACTGATGACAAGCCATAATGGAACAAAGGTTTGGAAGAAAACAAAAGATATATTAAAAGGGGTTTTCTGGTATAATGTAAAATCTAAAATTGACCTAGGTTACTCCAGTTGAGGTGTAGATCAGGACAGCTTCCCTGCTCTAGTTTAGGGAGTCCAATAATAACATTTTAGAGAATTTTTTTTTTTTTTTTAACTGTTTTTTATTACTTTTTCACTTTTAAGCGAATGTAATAAAAACATAAAAATGTACATCACATAGGGATATAACTAAATTTTAGTGTATATCTCCATATATAAAAAATCAAAAAATTAACCCCAAACAAAATTTTGTTAAATTCCCAAAATCAAGCAATAAGTCGCACATTTTAAGAAAACAAAAATTTAAAGTTTCAAAACTCATGAGATTAGACAAAGATAAGAAAAGGAAAAAAAAAAAAATTAAATTTAAAGGGGGTAGGACCGCAATTTTGGGATTATGTATAAAAATAGGGGACATCAGGTTCCTGGAGAGTACCAAAATTCCTCCAGGCCTTCCAAATCGCGTCAAAGGAATCCTCTCCTCAAATTTTGAGGGCTGGAGGACTCCAAAATTTCCCCCCCTTCCTTTATTTTTCCCCCGGGGGAAAAATTTTGGAGGGGAAAAAATTTTAAAAAATCTCGGGGGAAAATTTATGATTTTTGTTGTACTTCACAAATACATTTCTCTAAGTCTGGGGGTTTTCACAGCTTAGTAGCCAAAAGAATGGGCAAAAAAAAAATGAACATATGGGGGGCAAAGGGGTTTACCCCGCGATTAACGGGTTTTTCCCGGCCCAAAATTGTTAAAAGGGGTTGGCAAAAATGCTTTCGAGGTGGTTTGTCCCGTGCCCGCTACCGACCCTCTGACTCCCAAACCCTTTTTGCATAATAAATTTAGAAAGGGACCCGTGACCCCGCTTGTAACCAAATTTACTTGCATTTAAATTTTTCCCAAATTTAACCCCCTCTTTATGCGTTGTTGAAGGTCCGTTCATTATTTCTATTAAGACAGAAAATAGATTGAAAGTTGAGCTGCGCATTTATTTGGGTTATTGTGGGGAAAAAACCCCTGCGGCCTTTTTTTTGAAAAATAAATAATTAGATTAAAACAAAGAGTTTTAGTTCCATAGCTCCGGTGCAGCTTCTCACCCTGATGCTGCATAGAAAAGGAATGAGCGCCCCTGGCAAATGAGATGGCGTTTTACTAATCATAAACCACAAAATGCCATTTTTGTTTTAAGCCCCTGTATCTTGCAAAACGCCAGGTTTTGTTTTAAAGCAAAAAATTTAGAATTTAAATGGTTTGTTACTTGTGCTCCCCGAAATGAAAAATACAAATTTCTTTTATTGAAAATTTTTATTACTTTAATTTGATAGGCCCTTTCTAATCAAATCTGGTTTGACACTGGAAAACCACTTAAAGGGGTTGTCTCACTACAGGGATTGCTGCTTTTTTTTGGGTTTAAAAAATTTTGCAAAAAAAAAAAAAGGGCACTTTGCAATATGTGTCCATTAACAGTGTCCCACCTATTCTAGAAAATCCCCTCTTGTTAAAAGGGCTGCATCAGCCTTTCCCCAAAGGGCCCATAGTTTTCGACCCCCTTTTTATTTCCTAAAGGGGCCCCCCGGTTTTTATGTACAGACCTGGCTTTACTGAGCCTTGAAGAAACTGTTTTTAAAACGCCCCTGAATTTTAAAAGAAACCAAGGGGAAAAAACAGGGAAAGAGGGGAAGAAAGAATTTGTTTTTAAGGAGACAACCCCCCTTGTGAAAAAAAAAAAAAAATTTATACTATAATTTCAAGGTACTAGGTGGCGATGTAGGTAGATTGCTGTGCCGTTTTAATTGTACCTTTTGTTTGGGCAGGAAAAATTAGGAAGAGGGAAATGTTTGAGGAAATGGAAATTCATTTCTTTTTCTTAAAAAAAAGTCCTATAAAGAGACAAAAAAAAATGCTTAAAAAAAAAGGGTGCCCGCTTTTGTTAAAGCTTTTGATTTGGGTTTTCCCGAATTTTGTTTGTCCAGCATTTAGCTATACATTTACATACATGGAACAGTGATAATTCACTGTATGGTCACTCGGCATCATGTATCAAAAAAAGAGAATCTATGGGGAAATATTGAATGGGGCCCGCACCGTTTTTTTGGTGTCCTTTGAGCTTTTAAAAAAAAAGTATGGGGGGGGAAAAGGGGGGGGACTTTAAAATTTTGGCCCATAAGAGCCTTTTTTAATGCGCCCAAAAATTTGGGGGTTTCCCGGGGGTGTTGGGACCAAAAATTCATAGAAGTCACCCCATTTTGGTATCTTTGGGGCCAAACCGGGCCCGAAAAAAAATTAGAAAAAGCCAAAAGAAAATTATGGGTATGTCAAATGAAATGGGCAAAATTTTGATTGCTAGGGTTCTGAGCTTACACCCCAACCAGTCACTAAGACGAAGGGACAGAATTATTCTGCTGAGCACTTTGCCCCTTGTGCAGCTTTGATCAGATTTGGTTTATCTTTTTCCCCAGACGTGCAGATTTTAGTGGGGGTATTTTACTGGGACACCCGGGTCCACACCCTTTTCAGAATTTTTTCCGCCCTTTGGGTTTCCAAAAGCAAAAACTGCATGTCTTACAATTTGGGTTTTGTTGCCCGTTCACAAACTAAACTTACCTTTATTTATTTAGGGAAAAAAAACCTGTGGTGAAAATCTGCATCATTTCTAGTAGAGATTTTGAAAAAAAAAGCATTTGTCTGAGTTTAATTTGGGGGGCTGAAAGCTCCCCATTTTTTATTGTAAACTTGCTGCGATTTGAGTGTGGAATTTTTTATACCCTATATTTCCCCGCCCCTCCCCCGGCCCCGAATTTTGTTCCCCCACTCTTTCTTTTGGAGATCAAGGCCTTCTGTTTTGGGTGTAAAAAAATCCTCAAATTTTGCTTTTTTACCCACTGCTTTTCTAAGACCCAAATGTGTCAAAAACGGGAAATTTAGGATTTGTTACATCAACAGAGGGGTTGAGCTTCTGGCTCCTTTCCCATAAAAGCCTTGTGATTGCAAAATGCCTTTGTAAAAGGGCCCAAAAAAAAGGGAATTTAAAAAACTACACACCATTTTTTTTTCTTTTCCTCGCTCAATTTTGGGGAAAATTTTTCCCCTTTCTGATCTCTGAGGAAAAGTCAAACAGAGCCAATTACCCAAACGGGGGGGGCACTGTGCTTTAGCTTTAAACGGGTTTTGTCCCCGGACCTCCTCCAATTTTTAAAAAATATTCCAAAAAGGGGAAACCAACAGAATTTTTTCCTTCATTTTCTTTATGAATGGTAAATAAAATTGAGTATAGATTAAATTAGTGCAAGATCAGTAAAGGAAACTATTTACTCATGTAGCTCTTAGCATTTTTAAATGTTGTTTTAAATATTGAAAAGGGGAATTTCCAAAAAAATTTTCCCAGGTTTAAATAGAAAAGGTAATTGTGGATTCCTTATGTCTACGTCACATGCTTTTTTTTTTTCATTCATTTAGGGTTTGCATTTGCTTTCACTGTAGTGCCTTAAAAAATGCTGGGTTTTTTGTAATCTTCCCAAACTTGTATATAACCCAAATTTTTGGAAAGTCAAAAATTGTTGTTGGGCTTCAAAAGCTTTAAAAAAAAATTTTTTATTACCCAAAAATGGCCCTCTGTAAAAAATTTCATACAAACCCCAAAAAGAATAAAAACCCAAAGGAGTACCAAAGGATACATAAAAAATATATTTTATTGAATAAATAAAAAATAAAGGCACTAAAACTATCACCCTGGAAAAAAAAATTTGGGAGGTAATGGGAAAAAGGGAAAATTTAAAAAAAATTTAAAAAACCAATATACGTAAAAAGGTGTCAAGCCCCAAAAAAGTAGTAATAAAGGGGGACCTGTATGAAGTTTTGGGGCATAGAAAGGAAATTCTTTAAAAACGTTTTAGAATTTCACCAGAAAGTATTTAAGCTGTTCTTTTTGCAGGTATACATACAGGGGAGTGTGAGCCCAAAACCCCAAGTCTGGCTCAGGGGGGACCCCTTTTCCCCCGGTTTGTTTTCTGCAGGTTTTAATACAGGGCAGGTAGAGCCAATTTCCACAAGTTTTTGGCTCAGGCACCACCTTTCCCTGGTTGGCTTTTTCCCTTTGCAGGTTTATAAATACAAGGGGGAGTGTAGAGCCCAAAACCCCAAGTCTGGCTTTAAAGGGACCCCCTTTACCCTGGTCTGTTCTTCTGCAGGGGCATACAAAACAGGGCAAATTTTAGAGCCCAAAAACCACAAGTTGGTTTAGGGCACCAAAATTTTCCCCGGTTTTGGGTGTTCTTTGGGAGGTATTAATACAGGGCAAGGTTTTAGAGCCAAAACAACCCAAATCTGGCTCAGGCACCACCTTTACCCCGGTCTTTTTCTTTGCAGGGCTTTAATTTCCGGCCGTGTAGGGCCCTTTTCCCCAAGTCTGGCTCGGGACCAAACCCTTTTTTTTTGGCTGTTCTTTTGCAGGTCATTCCCCTTTAAAGGGGAGTGTAAAAGCCCAAAACCAAAAAGTTGGGGTAAAGGGACCCCCCTTAACCCCGGTTTTGTTTTCTGAAAAGGGATTTCATTCCCGGGCAGTGTTGAGCCAAAACCCAAAATCTGGCCCCAGGCCCAACCTTTTCCCCGGTCTGTTCTTCTGCAGGTCTTCTTTAAGGGAATTTTGAGCCAAAACCACAAATCTGGCTCAGGCCCCCCACCCTTTTCCCTGGGTTGTTTTTCTGCGGTCCCTTTCATAAAAGGGAAATGTAGGCCAATACCACAAGGGCGGCTCAGGCACACCTTTTCCCCGGCTCTGTTCTTTGCGGGATAATAAAAGGGCAGGGTTTTGGGCCCAAAACCCCAAGGGCTGGGGCCCGGCACCCCCTTTACCCCCGGTCTGTTTTCTTTTCAGGTATACTTTCAGGGCAGTGTAGAGCCAATACCACAAGTCTGGCTCAGGGGACCACCTTTACCCTGGTTTTGGGTGTTTTTGAGGTATACATACAGGGCCGTGTTTGAGCCAAAAACCCCAAAGTTGGCTCCCGGCCCAAACTTTAAACCCGGGCTGGTTTTCTGCAGGGGCATAATACAGGGCAGTGTTTGAGCCAATTTCCCCAAGTTGGCTCAGGGCCCCCCACTTTAACCCCGGTCGGGTTCTTTTGCGGTCATACATACAGGGCAGTGTAGGGGGCCCAAAACACCCAAATCTGGCTCAGGAAACCCCCTTTACCTGGTCTGGTTTCCCTTCCCGCAGGCAAACATACAGGGCAGTGGGAGAGCCAAAACCCCAAGTCTGGCCCCAGGCCCCCATTTTTCCCTGGTTCTGTTCCCTTTTGCCCGGTTTTATACATACAGGGCGTGTAGAGCCAATACCCACAAGTTGGCTCAGGCACAAACCCCTTTTCCCCTGGCTGTTCTTTGCAAAGGGCATACATACAGGGCAGTGTAGAGCCAATAAACCCCAAATTTGGGGTCAGGCACCACCTTTTCCCTGGGCTGGGGTGTTCTTTGCAGGTCATACATACAGGGGGAGTGTAGGAACCAAAAACCCCAAAATCTGGCTCAAAGGGACCCCCTTTACCCCCGGTCTTTTTCTTCTTTCAGGTCATACTTTTCAGGGCAGTTGTAGAGCCCAAAACCGAAATTGGCCCCAGGGACCCCCTTACCCTGGTCGGGTGTTCTTCTGCAGGTTTAACATTCAGGGAGTGTAGAACCCAAAACCCCAAAAATCTGGGGTCAGGGAAAACCAAACCCTTTAAACCCCCGGTCCCCCTTTTTTGCAAAGGCATTCATAAGGGCGTTTTAGAGCCAATACCCCAAGTCTGGCTCGGCACCCTTTACCCCCGGTTCTGTTTTCTGCAGGGCATACATACAGGGCAGTTAGGCCAATACCCAAAAAAGTCTGGGTCAGGGGACCAAATTTACCTGGTTGGGGTTTTTCTTCTGCCCGGTCTTAATAAAAGGGGAGTGTTTGAACCAATAACCCCCAAGTCTGGCTCAGGAACCCCCTTTTTCCCGGTTTGGGTGTTCTTTTTTGCAGGTCTTTCATACAGGGCTGTGTAGGGCCAATACCCAAGTCTGGTCAGGGACCACCTTTACCCCCGGGGCTGGTGTTCTTCTGAAGGGCATTTCTTTCAGGGCAGTGTAGAAATTTCCACAAGTTGGTCGGCACCACCCTTTTTTCCCCGGTTTGTTCTTCGCCCGGGGCTTTCATTCAGGGCAGTGTTGAGCCCAATTTCCCCAAGGGCTCGGTCAGGCCCCCCTTTCCTTTTCTGGGCTGTTCTTCTGCAGGTTTTACATAAAGGGCAGTTTTGGGCCCCAAAAACCCCAAAGTTTTGGGGTCAGGCAAACCCCCTTTTTTCCCCGGGGCTGTTTTTTTGAAAGGGATACCAAAATTCAGGGCGTTTTAGAGCCCTTTCACAAAATCTGGTCGGGACCACCTTTAAACCTGGGCTGTTTTCTGCAGGTCTTTTCATAAAGGGGAGTGTAGAGCCCAATTTCCACAAATCTGGCTTTAGGCGGGGAAACCTTTACCCCGGTCTGTTTTCTGAAAGGGGCATAAAAAAAAGGGCAGTGTAGGCCAATTCCACAAGTCGGGTAGGCAACACCTTTACCTTTTTGCTTTTCTTTGAGGCTACTACGCGCTTTTTGGGGAATCCCAAAAAAATCGGCCCCAAGTAAAGACTTTTAATTTGGTCTGGTTTCCCGCAGTAATGCGCCTATTTTCCCATCCCCCATCAATTGTGTGAATAAACTGGGTGAAAAACACGCCTCCAGAAAGCCCCAAAAATTTCGTTATTACAAAGGCTGCGGGCGCGAAATGCCTAATTTTTTTAGTGGCCTGCTTTTCACTAGAGCACGGGCGCGACATTTTTTGGGCTGAAAGAAACCCAGAATAATGGGCGCACGTTCATACATGACCCCCCAAAAGGAAAATGAAATAAAAATTTCCTACCATTCCTGCTATCCAAAACTAGGTGGGATCCTAGTTGGGTGTTTTTCGGGTTGGTGGATTATAATTGGTGCACTATTGTCTAATTATATCCACTTTGGACACTTTATTACTACTTTTGCTGGACACATTTTTATATGTATATTGGTGGTTTAGGCTTCTTTATTTCCCTTCCATTTTCTGACACATACTTTTTTCATGGTTGTAGTTTTAGTGTTTTTTTTTTTTTCCCCTTTATTTAATGAAGTCTGTTTTATTTCTCCTTTGGTACTCATGTAGTGTTTATTCTATGTAATTCTATAGGTGTTGTATTTGTTTTTTGTACATATGCCTGTGCAATCATTTATTTTGTATGTAGCACAACTTATATGGGTGTATAGAGAGTGACAGATAATATTTGTATCTCACTAATGTAAGTATCAAATACTATATAAAATGGGCCTTTTGAAAAATGTCTTTTATTTTTACATGATTTAAAAATTTTTAAATTTTTTTTTTTTACTGAACCCCAAATTGGGGTATCCTGTCGTTCTCAGCTCACCCGAATTCTTTTTGGGTTTTTGCATATTAATCCCCATGTCCTATTATACAGTGTTATTCTAAAAACAACTCCCTCAACAAGGCACAGGATTGAGGGTAATTCCACGTTTCCTGTCGTAATAAAAATCAAATTGCGAGTCTGTCGACTGAATACTGTTGATGTATTGGTATGAAAACAGTGAGGAAATTGATATCCGAGTGACTTTGATACTAACAGTATATCAGGAATTTGCTGGAAAAACCCTTTCACCCTTAGTAGTCTCTGGGGGACCCTTTATGATCAGCTGTTACCATGGAGGAAAGTAGCTGACCAAGCATGATTGCAGGGGAACTTAAAGGGGTTGTCTCACTACATTGATTCAGAAAACAGCCCTGTTTTCTTGGTTTCACTTTGAATTCAGAGGCGTGTTTACTGGCTCCTACCAGGTTGCAGTAGAAGCCAGGTCTGTAGCTATTTCAATCAGTGCTGGCAGCCTATCAGGAGAGATCAAACAGGTCTGTAGCTATAGCAACCACTGCTGACAGCCTATCTTTAAAGATCAAACAGGTCTGTAGCTATAGCGACCTGAGGAGCTGATGCAGCCCATACAAGAGGGGATATCTAGGAATAGGTAGGACACTGGTAATGGACACATATTGCAAAGTGACTTGTTTTTGAAAGATCTTTAACATAAAAAGCAGCAATCCTTGTAGGGAGACAACCCCTTTAACTATTACATGGCAACCATTGAAATTATTGGTCCACCCATACCATCCACAAATAAAAGATGCAGAAAGTGAGTGTTGTCATGTTAAGATCTAATATTGCACATGATCTGTTGTTCGTGCACTTCTGTCTCTGCTCTTTCTTAATATTGTTTTCAAGAAATTACTTTGTAGTCATTGAAAAACCTAGGGCCCTGATTTAGCTCTGTAGAGTTTAGTCACCATCTTGGTCCTTCAATTTGATATATTTCCTTTTTGTTATGCCAACAATGAATGTACTGCTAAAAAAAGAAATCTGGGTACTGTCAGTTGGTTTACTGCATCCATTGAGTAGTGTCACAACTATTATTATTTATTTTAGAGCGCCCTTGGTTCCAGGGCGCTGTACATTCGGGTTTCATACATAACATAGTCCCATATGGTCACATTGTACTTGTTTGACCTAACAACTGGTACAGAAGGAGAGCGTTCCCTGCCTGTGAGGGCTTACAATCTACAAGGAAGGTGGGAAGAGACAGAAGGTGAGGGGCGGACATGTTTGTGGAGGGTGTAGTGATAGTGGGATTATTGTAGGTTACAGGCAATCCTGAAGAGATGGGTTTTCAGGTGGTGGAAGAGAGTCTGATGTGTTGGGGCAGTGAGTTCCAGAGTGTGGGGGAAGCACGAGAGAAGTCTTGGAGACGGTTACGTGAGGAGTTGACACGGGGATTATTATACCTTATAATAATAAAATTTATTTTATTATTACCTTATAATAATATTATTATTATATGATTATTATACCTTATTATACACATTATACCTTTTGTGTTTGATCACATCTACACAAGTCTAGTTTTTGTAGTAACCTGATTCATGCTCCCTTTTGTACATTTTATTGTAGTCTGCATAAATGTCTTTGTCCTATGTACTTCAATAGACAAAGTTGTTTGCTCAAGAACACAAGCTGTTTAATGCACATACATAAGACACCGTAATCATAAAGTGTACAGGTATATCTTCTGTTGGAAAAGTGATTATTTTCAGTAAGAATTTTATCTTTATTACATAGTCACTGCAGCTTATATACCTGATATATTACAATTAACTGATTTTGTGCCATTACTTGCCCTCAGAGACAGTGTTTTATTGTTGCAATAACATGGCTTTCCCTGACTACTAAAGAGGAAGGAAAAAAAAAATCTGAAGAAAAAGCCTAAAAAACACTACAAGGAAAATGAATAGCAAAGAGAGGGGTGTTCATGACTCCCAAAGCACCAGCACTAGGGGCCACATGTATGAAAACTGTTTAGGTCTGAAACTCACTCTTTTGCCCATAGTAACCAATGGGCAAAAAAGTGAGTTTTAGACCTAAACAGGTTCATACATGTGGCCCTTGGAGTCGAGCAGCATCCCCTTAGGCCTTGTACTCAGCAGAAAACATTGGGGCAAAATTACTAATCCTGTCTAATATTTGAACAATATAAATTTAGACTGGATAGTCGAAAAAAAATAAAAAGCAACAAATTTATCACATTGGATGAATTACAAGTTAATGGTGATTTAACGGTATTTTGTGGCGTATATTAAGGCTATGTTCACATGGCTTAATTGCGAATTGCGGGCTGAAATACGTCCCAGAATAAGCTGTGTGAACATGGCCTAAGACACTGTATATTACATATTGATTGGCTTACTTTAGGCCAAAATTTGGCATATCATGATGCATTTAAGCCCATGCTCTTTCATTCAAGCCACACCTAGTTACAGTCTCTTGTCAGGCAAGCATGGCATAGATGCACTGGAGCAGATTTACCATTCCTAATGTGCAAAAATTTTTACTCTGTTTAAGATCCGTCCACACAATAAGTATTTTTAGTTGGGACCCTGTGGGTTGTATTTCAAAAAACGACTGTAAACTATTTTCCCCCCCGAGTCAATTTAAAAATTGGCTGCAGTAGACACCAATCGGACTTTGAGATCGGATTTCAAAAACCGTAAACATTTCTAATCTTCTGCTGTATTTCACGTAAAAAAGCGCCCAAAACTTTTATATGTCGGATTTCTGTCCAAAAGCCCATAGAAATAAAAAGGGGTTTTATTTTCTGACGGGGAATCCAAACCCAAAAAAAAATAAAAAGCATCATCAACGTGGTTTTCAAGTAGAATTGGAAAAAGTATTTTGGGCAAATTTTGTTTGGGTTTCCCGAAATTTTTTTCTTTTAAAAAGTCTCCCCAAAAAAATTTTTAGGGAAAACCCCTCCTTTTGAGGGACAAACCTTTTTTTTTTTTCCCCCTAAAGGACACTCTTCCCTGACCAGTTTTACTACATTTTTAGTCTGGGGTGTGCATGGGCTCTCTTTAAAAAAATAAAATGCAAAGAAAAAATAAAAAAACATTGGGTTCCCACAACAAAAATCAAAGGGGAAAGAAAAAACCCCAATTAAAATTTAACTTTTTTAAAAATATACATTAAAATAGGGAAAACAAAAATTACCCCCCCAAATTTAAAATATAAACAATTAAAATGGTTAAACCCCAAAGGGGTAGAAACCCGGGCTAGGGTTTTAGGGTTTTCCAAGAAAACAGAAAAGCAAAAAATTTTCCCGAAATTTTGGAAAACCTACATTAACCCTATTATTCCCTTTCCCACCTAAAAGCCGGGGGCTTTTGCCCAAAAAGGGGGGGCTCCGGGGGGACAAATTCCCCAAGGTATAATTATTCCAGGCAATAAAAACAAGGAAAAAAAAAGGAAAATCCAGGGTCCATTTAAAACCTCGCCGTTTTCCCCCCCTTTTGATTTTTTAAAAGGGGTTCCCTAAGGGGCACAAAAATGTTAATTAGAAAAAAGTCAACTATTCTGGTTTTTAAAAAGTGTTTTGGGTATCCAGATAAAAAGGTTTACCCAACAAACCCGGTCTGGCCCCTGACCCAGGGCCTCCCCCTTTTTTTCTTTATGTTGGGCCGTCTTTTGATTGGGTTTTTTTTTTGCCTTTGACCTCTTTATAAAAATGCCCGTATCTGTCACTTATTCCACCCTTTTTCCACACTGCAGTGTCCCATAAAGTAAAATGCAGCATAGGACCGCAAAACTAAGAAAAGGACAGGAGAGAGCCAGAAGAGCAGACATGGCTGCCAAGCTTTAAATCTCTTTTCTGGTTGCCTCCTCTGATTGAATGCAAAACCAAGGGGAAGGGAAATTCCGGCCACTTTACTGAAAAGGAAAGGGAGGGGACCCAGAGTAGGGGTGCTGCCAAAATCCAAAGTGCAGGCCCAAAGCAAGCCCTTTAATTGTGCTGTTACTAAGCATAGGAAAAAAATTGCCATCTGGGGTCAAAGAGAATGGGGTTACAAAAAGCTATTCTAAGAACTTGGCCAAAGGAAGCCGTGTTGGGGCTTTGGGGGGAGAATGGGGACAACCCTCGTTTAAGGGGGTAGAGAGAGGTCCCGGGAAAGATTTCAGTACTGAGCAATACCTACAAGCCCGTTACTGTCTGGTTTTTGGGTTTTATCATATGTACCCCCATTGGGATGAAAATTAGTCACTTTGCTGTTTTACTATTGGGTTTTTGGGGGTTTTATCAATGCTGCAATAATTTGGGGAAACCACATTTTTGAAACACTACTTCGGGTACGTTGTATATTGGGGTTTTTATCATGAATTTCAAGCCATTTTGGGGAGCCACGGAAAACACCACAAATGTCTAATGTCTGGATGTTGGGTTTTATCAGACACTACAAGTAATTGGTGAGCCACAGGTAGATCACTGCTGCAAAGGGAATGTTGGGGTTGGGTTATATCGTTTGATACTTTTAAATTTTGGGAACCCCCAGGTTTGAAATTTCCCAAATTAAAATTCGTCAAGATGGGTTTTTATTTTTATTAATTTTTTTTGAATATATCATCCCCAAATCTAAAAAGGGGAACCACAGATTTGATCACTTTTTTTATTTCGTATAACCCCAAAATTTTTGGGGTTAAATTATTATTTATATTGAATATATCATACAAGTCTATAGGGAGCCACAAAATTAATCAGATCTGATGTGGATATATTATTATTTATATGAATTATCTACAGTCTATGGAGCCACGATGATCACTAATTTGTATCTGTCAGATGTTGGATTATATCATATATTTGTCACTCGGAAGCCAAAGATAGAGCTCTACTGCAGTATACTGTTGGATTTGATTATAATTTATAGTGATTATATCATATGATACAAGTCTATGGGGAGCCACAGATAGATCACTAATGCAGTATAGTGTCAGGATGTTGTATTATTATTTATATTGAATATATCATATTGGATTAGATTATAATTTATAGTGATTATATCATATGATACAAGTCTATAGGGAGCCACAGATAGATCACTATTGCAGTGTACTGTCTGGATGTTGGATTATATCATATACTTGTCACTCGAAAGCCAATGATAGAGAAATATACTGTTGGATTAGATTATAATTTATAGTGATTATATCATATGATAAAAGTCTATGGGGAGCCACAGATAGATCACTACTGCAGTGTACTATGTGGATGTTGCGGTTACATGTACATTACTAGGTACAGGGCAAGACCATGTTTTCCAGGTACCTCATAATACTGGCTATATTCTAGCGGTGTCTTTTATGACTTGATTGTTAGATGATTCATCATTTTGTGTGTTTCATGTAGAGCGCCTACACTTACAGTGCAAAAACCCATTAAACCAGCACTCTGTATATTTTTTTAAGAGATCCACCCATATAAGTAATACATTCTTATTCTGGTCAAGTCATAAAGGTTTTATTGTAAAGCAATTTGCTAAAGCTATATTTTTGCCCTTCTGATCAATAAACATGTCAATGCCGGCAGTCTATTTTGCAGTCTGTAACCGTTGATCTATAGCAGCCTGTATTCATCTGAGACTGCATAGAAAATCCTTCTGCAGCCAAAGTACAGAACAGAAACAAAACTATGAAACGGTGTTTGCAATATTTTAAATGTGGTTTTTTTTTTTGTGTTTTTTTATTTGCTAGACGGTCCGAGAGATAATAAAATAGTAAAATAAAATAAGGGGCCGTTCACACGGCACAGTGCAAATACTGGCAATCCCGACCGGTATTTGCACTGTTTCGGCGCGTGCACACGGCTTCCGGGGGACGGCTGTTCTCCGCGGTTTGCAGAGAAAAGCCTTCCCACCTCGCATTGATATGTTCAGATTCCGCCTGAACCAGGCAGATGAATGAACATGTTCAATGTTTGTTGGACTGCCGGCGGTCTGAAAAACACAGTGGGCACAGCTGGCGGGTTTTCCATTAGGCCAGGTTCACACGGCTTATTTTGACGTGGTTTTGGATGAGGTTTTTAGAGTATTTCCGCTCTCAAAACCTCACCTGAAACGCGCTTCTTCAGAAGAGGTTTTAGAGGCGTTTCTCGGCAAGGTTTTCGACGAGGTTTCCACCAATACAAATTAATAGCCAGGACAAAAAAACGCGAAAAAACGCACTTAAAACACGCTTCAAGAATTGACAGGACACTTCTTTTCCATCGCTTCCAAAGAAGCGTGTAAAAACCTTGTCGTGTGTGAACTACGAGGTTTTACATAGGAATCAATTAAATGAACTGGGGGTGTTTTGGAAGCGTTTTGGGTGCGGAAAAGCTCCGAAAACCCTGTCCAAATAAACCGTGTGAACGTGGCCTTAAGGTCCATTTTAAAAGTTGTCACCCGGTTTACAGACGGTTTTCAAAACCGGGTGAAAACCTGTGCAGTGGGGACAAGCTTTTTAAACCCGCTACATTCCAGCGTCGCCGCTGCACCCAGTGTGCCCACTGATGACCAGCGACTGTGCTACTAAAAGTATATTGTGGATTTGTTGGATAACCCCTTTCATATCAGAATTCTCTTGGGGGAGCCTCCCTTGATAACGTCACCATCAGTCCTCATGTAACGCTACAGCTTAGGCTTTAGCGGTTACGTGCTGTATTTCCAGAAAAACACTGCAGAGGCCTTTTGAATAGCTGCAGGGTTATGCTGAAACAGATTTAATAGGTTGGATTTTTTTTCTTGTGTTTTTTTTTTTAATTTTTTATTTTTGTAATATATTTTATTAGGTTTTTCTTTTTTATAAGCTCATTGACTGGCTGATGAGCATTTTGTACAAATAGAACACCCCTTTAAGTTTTAAGTGTTTGTATTAGCAGTTTAAACCTCTTTTTTGTGTAGGTTGCTGCTGTGAGTTCGTTTTATGATTCTTAGGTACTTAAATATTTTATTGGCTGTATTCCCCCCTCCTTATAAATAGAGACCGTTAATCACACAAATATACTGCATATGCCTTGTGTAAAAGGTCCAATTCTTCACCCCTGTTGTATAGTATGACTTTAATTTTTTGGTCATCCCTGCGGTGCATGCTATGAATCCTTTCTCATTTTAACCCTGCTCTCCTCATTCCATGTGACTGTTCTTGCACTTTGCTCTTTGCTTCTCTTTATCCTTTCCAACCTCTTCTTTTCCTTTCCTGTACAGATATTATAGGGACGCTAAGACCGGATATGAAAGCTTTAATGACCTATGTGTCATGTTATTACCACGCCTTCTCAGGTGCCCAGAAGGTGAGCTATAAAATATGCAATAAAACTGACTATGCACAAATCTGCATCCTTGACAAAAGACCTTATGTCTGGTCTCCCTGAGCGAGGGCAAAGGTGCTTTACACCTCTCTACATTTAGGGTGCATATGTGCCCTACTTTATTGTTCATATTCCATTTAAGTGTGTTCCACCCACCTTTACATTGTTGTTTCCTTTAGTTCAGTAGGCATCCACTGTCACTATTGATTTATATCAGAAGTGGACAGTCTGTAACTTTCCAAATAGCTACTAGTCCCAGGATTATTTTCCCAACCACAACCTTGTAAATTTGGCCAATCTAGATATAAAAGACAATGTAATATAATTAATTATTCTCTTTTCACATCAAACTTTCATTTCACAATGTTTTGCCCTGACGAGGCAGACTGGGACTACATGCTAGCTCATATTCAGCATTGCTCATGGTAATGAAGGATTTCTTAAGGAATACATAAAACTCATTTAACAGTGTCATGGTCTGATGGTCGCATAGACCATCAGTGTAAATCCACTGTACTTTCTGACATATAGGGTTATATGATAGAGGAGGAGAAGCTGAGCTCTGTGATATATAGGGTTATATGATAGAGGAAAGAAGCTGAGCTCTGTGATCTTGAGGGTTATATGATAGAGGAAAGAAGCTGAGCTCTGTGTTATATAGGGTTATATGAGAGAGGAGAGGAGCTGAGCTCTTTGATATATAGGGTTTTATGAGAGGGGAGAGGAGCTGAGCTCTGTGATATAAGGGTTATATGATAGAGGAGTAGAAGTGAGATCTGTGATAATATAGGGTTATATGATAGAGGAGAGGAGCTGAGCTCTGTGATATATAGGGTTATATGATAGAGGGAGAGAAGCTGAGCTCTGTGATATATAGGGTTATATGATAGAGGAGAGAAGCTGAGCTCTGTGATATATAGGGTTATATGATGAAGAGAGAGAAGCTGAGCTCTGTGATATATAGGGTTATATGGTAGAGGAGAGAAGCTGAGCTCTGTGATATATAGGGTTATATGATAGAGGAGAGAAGCTCAGCTCTTTATATTATAGGGTTATATGAATAGAGGGAGAGAAGCTGAGCTCTGTGATATATAGGGTTATATGATAGAGGGAGAGAAGCTGAGCTCTGTGATATATAGGGTTATATGATAGAGGAGAGAAGCTGAGCTCTGTTATATATAGGGTTATATGATAGAGGGAGAGGAGCTGAGCTCTGTGATATATAGGGTTATATGATAGAGGGAGAGAAGCTGAGCTCTGTGATATATAGGGTTATATGATAGAGGGAGAGAAGCTGAGCTCTGTGATATATAGGGTTATATGATAGAGGGAGAGGAGCTGAGCTCTGTGATATATAGGGTTATATGATAGAGGAGAGGAGCTGAGCTCTGAGAAAAGTTTAAATGAGTTGATTCATGATTTCTAGGTAAAAAGCTGAGAAATAAAATTCAACTGAAAGTGAAAATACTGCTGACCCCACCTATGTACAGTATTTGACAGGTTGCTCTGTATACACACGGATACAGAGACAGCTGTCAATCAGTGAACGTGAGCAGGGTAAGCAGGACTCACTGTCTCTTAATGGGTCTAGTCAAGATTTTTTATTTTTTTGCTTGTTACTCAGTAATACTGCTCCAGGTGAAATAACCTATATATTACATTGCTTGGGTTCTCGCCTCCTATCACATCGGATTGAGCAGCATAAACCACCTGACAGGTTCTCTTTAAGAAATTCTAGCATACTGTGGGTTAATCTCTATGTATCTACTCCTGGAAAATACCTTTATCAATCTGTGTTTTAAAAATGTATAATTCCATATGTATATATTACCGCAGATTGAAATATTAGAATGACCTGAGTTACTACCAAGGCTATCATGTTGTGAATTGTTCTTCATGATGACTCTTTCCCTTTCCTCCTGCTTTAGTCCATTTCATATATCCTGCTGCTTTAATTCAGCTATGCTGTTCCTTATATGTCACTTACTGTAAAAATGAAACGTTCACATCTGTACATAGGGTTTTTATACAGCTTCAGCCCCTTCGATGACTTGGAAGGGTTAGAGGCCATTGGATTTTTATGAGTTTAAAAGAAATGCTGTGTATGAAACTACACTGATGGCAATAATGATCCCTATTACGTTGTATTTGCTACATTGTGTGTTTTTATTATATCAAGTTGTAATGTGAATTGTAGTGTATTGTAGATAATAGTTGTCCAGCAATTGCAGTGACTTTATAACATACAAGCACACTTATAAAACATAACATATTGGGCCCTATTCATCAAAACTGTCTAATAGTAAGACTTTTGTTTTGTAGCCCATAGTAATCAATCAGAACTTTTTCTTGTACTGCTCTGGAAAAACAAAAGCTGAGCTCTGATTGCTTGCTGTGGGCACCGGTACCGGTTTGCGGACGCTTTTTCAGACTGTTTGCGGTTGTGCAAACAGTCTGAAGAAGCGGCTGCAAACTTTTACATGGACCGCTATGGAAAACCCGTCCAGCAGTCCCCACTGCACGGGTTTTCCGCCTGGCGGTTTTTAGACCGCCGGTCGCCCGAAAAACATTCTACGGGCCCGTTTACACGGTACAGGACAAATAGCGGCCGGTTTATCCTACCAGTATTTTTTCGTTCTTTTGGGCCGTGGGAGGATGGCTTTTCTCTGCAATTAGCGGAGAAAAGCCCTCCCCCTTCGCATTCACTTGTTCATGTTCTGTCCGAAAACCGAACGGAAGAATGAACATGTAGAATGTTTTTCTGGCGGCTGCTGGTCTGAAAAACCGCCGGGCGGCAAACCCGTGCAGTGGGGGCTGCTGCACAGGTTTTCCATAGAGCCCCATGTAAAAGTTTGCGGACGGTTTTTGAGATGGTTTGCAAAACCACAAACCATCTGAAAAACCGGCCGCAAACCCGTGCCGTGGGGACATGGCACACTTGTTCATTCTTCCGTCCGGTTTTTGGATGGAATATGAACAAGTGAAGGGGGAGGGCTTTTCTCCGCTCATCGTGGAGATAATCTGTCCCGCCCCCCCCCCCCCTCCCCCCCCTGCGGCCGGACGAATACCGGTCGGATAAACCGACTGTTATTTGTCCCGTGCTGTGTAAACGGGCCCTTACTGATAGACCGTTATAATAAATAAGGTCTAATGCTAATGCATGGAGCAATAAACATAATTCCCTCATCTGTCATAAAGAAGAAGGGATCCCTTTCAAGTCTCAAAAATAGGTCTTCTGCTAAGGATGGTTCATCCCATAACATCCCACAATCCCATGTTATTGTGAATAGCTGTGTCCTATCCAGGTCTATAAGATGGACAGAGAAAGGGACCGCTAGTCCATCGGGGGAGGGGGTAACACTTTTCTTTGTCTGCCTAGTGGCCATGTGCCCTTATAAATGTGGATAAAATAAGGTCACAATGATAGCTCATTCAAGAGTTTAATTAGTCAAGAGATTTATCCAGTAATGGATAATTTATTATTTATTTTAAAGGGGTTGTCTCACTACAAGGATCGCTGCTTTTTATGTTAAAGATCTTCCAAAAACAAGTCACTTTGCAATATGTGTCCATTAACAGTGTCCTACCTATTCTTAGATATCCCCTCTTGTATGCGCTGCATCAGCTCCTCAGGTCACTATAGCTACAGACCTGTTCAATCTCTTATGATAGGCTGCCAGCACTGGTTGCTATAGCTACAGACCTGGCTTCTACTGCAGCCTAGTAGAAGAAGTAAACACGCCCCTGAATTCAAAATGAACCAAGAAAACAGGACTGAGGTGAGATGGATCAATGTAGTGAGACAACCCCTTTAAGCCTTATGCAGTTGTTGATATTTTTGCTGTGCCTGTTTAGGTCCTACATTAAGTGCAGAATGAAAAGGTATTCATTGTTAGATTATCATCTACCTTGATTTCTAATACCTTTGTTAGGCTTTGTTCACATAGATACTTTTGACACAACGCTCCGACATGTGCCGCTGCACAGCCATAGAGTGGTGTACATTGCCCATAGAAATTCATGTTTACAATACTACTTTTTTCAAGATGCCTCTGGAAAAAAACATGCCCGAAGGCGGTTAAGAGGACGTCTTTTGGCCGTCCAAAGTGTATATTTCATTTGTTTGTATTGTAAACACAATGTGACCTTAGCTTTATACATCTCGCCAGGCATGTGCTGTCATGCCAGCTGGGCATGTCTGTCTGATAATAGACTGGAGGTTTCTGTGTGATAGAATTAAATTGTTGTATTCATTACCATGGACACCAGTGCTTAAGAATTGCATGTATCTCTATAATCAGAGAATGGGCACTGTAAGCTGCTTGTACTAAGTAAACCACACCATTTTATTTCTTGAGAACATACTGATAAATTCCTAAAATTTCTTTTGTAAAAGTAGTTTGAGGTAGCATCAATAATATGAATAGTATATGCTTTATTTTATTTATCCATTATAGGCAGTCCCCGACTTACATCTGTCCCCGAGTTACAAATGGAGACTTATGGGGTGTGCTGGCACTTGTACCGTAGTTCCATGTTCCACAGCTAATAATAGTTGTGGAACTACAAGTTCCAGCATTCCACAGCAGCACGTGAGGGGAAAATGAGGTGAAATCTTCTAAACAAGGGCACAGACAGCAAAACAAATGTAAAAACCTTTCCCTGCACTATCCGAAACTGAAAAAACACTTTTGTTCTAGAGTTACATTTAATAAACATACCTGTTCCGATGTGCATACAAATTCAGCTTTAAGAACAAACCTACAGTCTCTATCCCGTTCGTAACCTGGGGACTGCCTGTATATCCATATTATATCCGGAATTAAGTCCAGATATTCTTGTAAGGACTTAAACATCCTAGAAGCTGTATGAAAATGCAGAAAAGATGCATGGCTCCCCTGTACAAGGCCACATGGTCTCCGTGTGCTTCTGTACATGGTGTCATATGCACAGAAAATTCTTTAGTATATCATGTGATTCTTCTCTGCATTGCTGACTGCCCAAGATGAATAAACTTTACTATCCAATTCTAAAGGTGGTATTAAGTAATGTGTTACTGTAAGGACATCTACTGTCAGTGGAGAGAGATGACATTTACAGTATGTGGAGTTCCATTCACAATGCAGTCGTAATATAAATACCGGACAATACATCTCTTGGTAGTCTAGTAATTCTTGTAGTTGTTCCCAGTACAGAATTGCCAAGTAGTAGATCATCTTAAAAGACTGAAAGTTGAAGGATCTCATCAGTTAGAAGACTGATTTTAAGTACCTCACTTTCTTCTCTGTCTGTCCGATGAAGGCTAAGTTCACACGGCTAATTGCAGGGTGTACAATACGCCCCGCAATTACGCCGGGACTTGGAAGCTCGCGTACTCCCGCGATGCGAGACGGCCCGCCGGCCCCATAGACTATCATTACTCGCAGCGCGTAAGCACCGCAAATAAATGACATGTCACTTATCTCCCCGCGTGTCGTATTGTGCGCCCGGGGAGAGGAGGCGTAATCCATAGTGCTCTATGAGAACTGTGGATTACCGTAATGACTGGGGCGCATTTCGCTCTTATTTGAGCGCAGTACGCCGCGAAATACGGACCGAAATGCGCCCCAGTTTAAGCCATGTGAACATAACCTAATGGAATTATATTTGTAAACTTAACATCTATTCCATGATAAAACCACAGTTTCAAAACTGTTTAAATAGAACTGCTTGGAAAGACCTCTAGCAGATTGTGAGTCTGAACAAATAAAGATGTCCAAATAATTGCCAGTGATTTAGGCATTTCACTTTCATTTGCCAATGACAAGTCGTCCTTATTCTCCTCCAATATTAAAAAAATTCATGACTTTGGGCAGAACAGAGTGAACACCATAATGGGGCACTGTAGAACATGTCCATTTGACAATAGAGAAGAAAAAGAAGTTAGCTATCCATGTGTGCTCCTGGTAAAATTGAACAGTGCCATGATTAAAACATTACCTTGGTAACTTTGGTAGAAGTCATTAATTTGTTTCAGAACCTTGAACTTACAGCAAACTTTTCCCATAGAAAAGAAAGGGAAAATTATTAATCAGTTCTTATAGTAATAGCAATAGGATTATTGTGTATAATCCCCAATACTACTCACTTTCTCCAAAGGCAGCCTGGATGAAGCTGTAATAGTGGGGGGTATGAGCTGTAGCTGGCTGCAAGGTTACTGTTTTTAACAGAGCTAGATCAGCGTAACTCTGCAGAGAGTTAAAAATGATGGCTCTGCTGGAAGGTAAGTGAGAGAGGTATACCAGAGTCCCAAACCACCTCATACACACTGTTGCATACTCAGAACGAGTTGGCTACCGTGCAGTCTATTCCCCAAGTAAGCTGGAGCAGAAGATGAAAGTATAGGGTGTAAAGATGCGGGGAGACTATAGAGGTATGGCACCTATGAGAGGACTGATAGTGCTTGATAATAGAAGCGGTGTGGATTGTCTTGTGCAGCCAAAGCCGTGCTAGTCTCCGGATGCAACAGGTTGCTAAATCTTTCATCCTCACTTGAGATAACGGGTGAAAGTTGTTCCGAGCTCCTCTGTTGCGCGTCCGCTCCCATGCAGGTCCAGGCCACCTAGAGTCTTATTCCAAACAAATGTTGGCAACCAGACAAAATTTTTCAAGTCCAAACAGGATTTGTACCAAGTTGGACTTATACCAAAGTGGACTTATAGTGAGGTACCACTGTATTTATATTTTAGAACATTATGGCATTGGTTTCATCACCAAAACTCTAGTTTTTCACTTCTTTTCCCAGTGGTGAATGATGAGGAGTGGCTGTTGTCACCTCCGTGCCGTTGTAGCTTTACGTTAATAGTTTAGTTATTTAGTTGCTTGAACAGTAGTGGCAAGGTGAGCTAGAATGTGTCTGGAAACCTGTCCCTAGCAACCAGTCCATCCCAGATCTGTCAACTTTGCAAAGCTCAATTATAACATAAAGTAGAACCTAATATCTGCAGCTATGTGAACGAGGGTTGAATAAGTATATCCCTAGCAACCAGTCCGTCTTAAATCTGTCAACCCTGCTAAGCTTAAAGAAGACCTGTGGCCACTTCTGATATATCTGTTTAAGTATTTTATATAGTTTTGTATTCCCTATGAAATAACAATTCTAGGAAAGTATTCCTTAGATTTGTATGTTGTGTGGTTCTCCTGGTATGCCTTTTAGAAATTCATTACCAATATGTCTGCTGGGTGTTACCAATTGGGGGGTGTCCCTGTAGAGTGTAACCTTGTCTAATTAAAGGGGTTGTCTCACAACAGAGAATAGCTTTCAAAATGTAGGGAACACAAAATGAAAACCTTTTCAAAATATATTGCTTTGTTCATCTTTTTTTGTTAAGGAGCTACAAATGATTTTATTACCTTCTGAGGGCTTTCTAGTTTCCCAAGTGACCAACCTGTGTACTCCCCCCCCCCCCCCCCTGCTGTTTGTTCTACCTGATAGCAGGGAGTGACATCATCACACAGGTCTCCGCTGCAGTGTGAGAGCTTGTGCGTTATCTGATCTTTCAGACAGAAGACAGTAATTACTCTGTTTACATTAGCTCAGAAGCTTCTCCTGTCCTGGTAGAAGGTCATTTATTTAATTTAGACTAATAAACAGAGAATTCTGAATACACAGAGCTCATATGCTAATTACAGACAGCTTGACCAGGAAGTGACAGAGCAAAGCAGCTTTATTTCATTCATGCATCCTATGAAACTTTGAGATGAGACAACCCCTTTAATGATGACAGAGTTGGTGTGTGCAGGGACACGCCCCTTTAAAAACTGTAATGGTAACACCCAGCTGATTGGTTTTAGTAATACGTTTTTAGAAGGAATAACAGAGGAGCAGCGCAACACAATTATTATTTAGCAGGGAACATAAGTACTTACTAAGACATTCCAGGAGATGTCACCGATCTTCTTTAGAACATGAAGTTGAACCAAACAGCTGCAGCCCTGTAGAAGAAGGTGTCAAAGTATGTCCCTAGCAACCAGTCCATCTCGGTTCCGTCAACTCTGCCAAGCTCAAAGCTGAAGTACAACATGAAGTAGGACCAGCCATGTTAAAGGGGTTTTGCCACAACGTGCCTTATCTGCTAAGAAGCAAATGTAAACAAGCCAGGCTGAGCTGAACGAGCGAGAGACACAGACAGGGTGACAGGGCTTGCATAGGGTGTGTGAAATTTCACCTTATATATATTACAATATCATACTAGTGGATTCTGTATTACAAATGACACTTTCTCCACAGCAGCTTGAAAGCTTTCTTCATGTTCCCTGTCAGATAAAGCAGGGATCTACTCAGATAATCACACTACAACTAGTGGATTCTGTATACAAAACACAACATATTTCTACCCGGTGCCTTGAAAGCTTCTTCAGCTCCCTTTCATCAGATAAGAAGTGTGCTCTGTGCAAGCCCGGCCAGCAGCTCCTGTCACTCTGCCTGGTCGTATCTAATGCAAGCTTTTAAGTAACTAAGGGCAGGTAAGGCAGCCTGTAGCTCTCTGACTGCAATTTTTTAAATCACATATATTTAGAGAAGTGATTAAATACCCATTTTGGAGGATCCCACGTCAACATTACATCGTGGCAAAACCCCTTTAATGAGTGGGGCATAAGTATCTCCCTAGCCACAGGTCCACATTAGATTTGTCAACTCTGCTCAGCTCAAGGCTGAATTAGAACATCAAGTACAGGGTGGGAAGGGGCCAGAGGGCTTGGTAGTACTCCAGCCAAACCTTTTTCTACCTTGTTTGATTTTGATTACATTTTGATATATACATTGTTACGATTGTTTACAAATGTATCTCTCAATTACCATTCCCATAATTGGATACATTCTATTTTCATAAATGCATTTTCTCATGCTGCTTGCAGGCTCTTGACCAACCCTGTCTCTTCTAAGTGTTGAAGGTATAGGTTAAGTCTTTCCAGACTTGTGTATACTAATTCTTGTCTTTCTTTACATATAAATATCTGGAATTAATCTTAACTAATGTGTGTGGTTTGCAGTTGGTGTTCTATGAGAGTACTTACACAGTGAATATTGATAACATTAAGACCAGACTTTCACTAGAAGACATATTAAAGGGGTTGTCTCGCTACAAGGATTGCTGCTTTTTATGTTAAAGATCTTGCAAAAACAAGTCACTTTGCAATATGTGTCCATTAACAGTGTCCTACCTGTTCTGAGATATCCCCTCTTGTATGGGCTGCATCAGCTCCTCAGGTCACTATAGCTACAGACCTGTTTGATATCTCCTGATAGGCTTCCAGCACTGGTCGCTGTAGCTACAGACCTGGCTTCTAATGCAGCCTAGTGGAAGCCAGTAAACACGCCCCTGAATTCAAAATGAAACCCAGAAAACAGGACTGAGGTAAAATGAATCAATGTAGCGAGATGACCCCTTTAAGCATGATCTGTATATTTCACATCCATGTTTGAAACCAATTCAGCTCAATTAAATTGGATCTTCTGTCTCAACCACATCACCTTCAGCCGGGTGACCAGTATCTTAGCAAAATGTTCATGGTTAAAGGGATTTTTCATTTTGGAAAAGCTATATGAATGGTAGCCTCTGGATGTGATCTCATCACCTGGCACATGCTCTTAAAACTATAGGCAAAATTAAGCATTTTAAAATGTTATTGCAATCAATTAGCTGTCTGTGATACCATACTATTTTGGATTGTTTAAGCAAAACTTAAAGGGAATGTGTCAACAAAAAATTAGTCATTGTTTAAGTCCCATTTTTATGTTAAACACATTTTTAGGAATTTTTGGTTTTTTTTTTTTTTTTAATTTTTCATATCACTTTCAATATAAGTGAAAACTGCAGGACTTAAGAATTATTAAAAAATATTGAAAGTGATATGGAAAATTAAAAAAACAAAAATTCTTTAAAAATGTGTTTAACATAAAAACGTGAGTTAAACAATAAGTCATTTTTGATGACACATTCCCTTTAACTTTGTATTCTGTGTCCAGGCCATGTTGCCTCTTATTGAGGTCTGACAATGCTAAAATATCCGAGATTGCTATTGCCTAATTCTGCTGAATCTTCATACCTTCATTTCTTTTCAAGTGGTGTCCTAATCTACCTGTCTCCTGTATAAATATGTACTCTGTCTGTTAGATCATATTGTATTCTGGAGGAAGTAATTTTTATTTTTTTTACAGATGACAGGACAGATTATAACATCACTCTATGCTAGGATATGCCATTGGTGTCTAATAGCTGCGAGTCTCACCTCTGGGACCTGCACCTATCTCAAACCCTGAAACTTCTCCGTTCTGAATGGGGAACAGGTCAGAACTCTCCCATAGACTTGAATGGGGGTTCAGATTTGTAGCTGAGCGGCAATGCTCGGCTGTATTCAAAACCCCCATTCATGTCTATGGGAGTGTCCCGAACTGCTCTCTGTGAAAAACTGAGTGGTTTTCGGGCTATTTTAGGAGATAGGTGCTGATGTCACCTCTGGGACCTACACCTATCAAACACCAATAGCATATCCTAGCGATATGTCATCAATATCTGCAGTGAGACAAACCTTTTAAAGGGAATGTGTCATCAAAAATGACTTATTGTTTAACTCGCATTTTTATGTTCAACACATTTTTAAAGAATTTTTGGTTACTTTTTTTTCCAAATTTCCATATCCCTTTCAACATTTTAAAATAATTCTTAAATCCTGCAGTTTTCACTTTGGCCACTAGGACTAATACTTGTCTGACACTTCCTGTTCTGTAGAGAGAGGTTTTCAGTTGTCTGCTCATTATCAGCACAAAGAGGGTCAAACTGAAAGGAGACACCAGTGTGAATAGATAAAACAGGATCCACCAGTCACAAGAGGAGATAGTCACAGTTCACCCTTTAACCTCCCTGCACAGTTATTTCTTCCCAGGTCACAGAGACTAGAAAACTCTCCTATAGAAGTGAATGGGACTGAGTCAGTCTTAAGTCCCCTATGTGCATGAAGCTGCTGTAAAGCATCTCCCTGACTGCTGTTAAAGCAGTGCAAACAAGGCCTAGTGGCCAAAGTGAAAACTGCAAGACAAGAATTATTAAAAAATATTGAAAGTGATACCGTATGAAAAAATGTAAAAAAACAACCAAAAATTCCTAAAAAATGTTTAACATAAAAATGTGACGTAAACAATAACTCATTTTTTGATGACACATTCCCTTTAAACTTAGCAAGCCTTCTTAAATCACTGTTGGCCAACGATTATGTGAGACACAGGAACAAAATATCAAGTGAACATCCAGCATGCGAATCCTTTCTCTTTTAACATAGGAGGTTAAGGTGACCCTCATACACATTTTGACATATTTAGCATTTTAATAGGGGAGGGTGGGGGTGCAGTTTGGGGACAATTTTTGGGATGTTATGGTTTCCTTTTATGTACATTTCAAAAACCCTTAAGTTTTCAAAATAAGGTCCCAGTTTGTTTTTGAAATTTTTCTGCACGAGGTCTGATTTTAGTTTGATTACTTGATATATACAGGTAGTTACAAAGTTAATAAAGACCCCTGGGCTACATGTCCAAACATGCGCCAGTACGTGCAGAGTAGAAGGGGGACTTTCTGAATTGCATGTATTGTTGTTTATTTTTGGAAGAGATTATAATACTCACATATTTTAACTGTAACTAATTCCTTTTGTTGCCTGCAAATCGCTTTAGCTGGTAAATAATACATGTTCTAGGCTATTGCTCTGCAGTTATAATTATTCTTTATTTTTGTATAGGCGGAGACGGCAGCCAATCGTATCTGTAAAGTTCTAGCGGTCAATCAGGAGAATGAACAGCTTATGGAAGACTATGAAAGACTAGCAAGTGATGTAAGTATTGGGACTAAAGAGGGAAGATGCTAAAATCTATTAAAGCCTAGCTGAATTGTGACAGCATATAACCTTGTTGACTTTCTGACATATTCCCTAATAGGGAACATGGGAGATTTATTGCACTTGTTTTCATATTTTCTTGCTGTTAAGGGCAAAGTGCTATTTAAACCTTGTAAAATTCAGCCCAGGAGAACCGATCTATGAAATTGATCATTGTGGAGCATTATTAATTATTAGTAGATACCCCATCCCAGGATGGTGTGTGTATACATTCTTTTATTACAATTGTCCTTGGACAATGACTGCAATCTATGTAGAAACATCCAACCGCTTCACTGCTAAGTGCATAACACAGAGCACAGTGGAGTGAGTTTGGATGAGACTGCTTCCTTCTCTCGTAGCAGGTGTTGCTCTCTGCTACACTGGTGAGTGGGTAGTGTGGCGTCGTTCTCACTCAACCTCCAGCCCCTGGCTGGTAAGGTCGGGCAACAGTGTCCTCAACAATATAAACAATTAGGTGTCAAGTCCCCCTCTATTGGCCCACATATATAAATGCCTTAGTGTGCCACGGTCATCTAACCACATGCTGGTAGTATTTTGGTTACAAACTAACATAGAACACAACGGACTTATATGTATATATGTAACTTCATTGAAATAAACACACACCCATCTTGGCTTGGGGGATTCTGAAAGTTATCACTCCTGGCTGAATGTCATTGGCAACATTATCTTATTGCTTTATATTTAACTTAACCTTGAGATATACATATATTTTACACACAGTTGAAACCAGAACTGTATCCACTATATAAAAAGACACATACATGTTTTTCTCACTATCTGACATGAAGTCAGAATAAACCTTCCCCGCTTTAGGTCAGTTAGGAACCAAAATTATTTATTTTTGCCAAATGCCAGAATAATGAGAGAGAGAATTTTTTTAAGGCATTTTTATTACTTTCTGCAAAGTCCAAAGTTTACATAGTTTACAAAGTTAACGACACATTCAACCAGGAGTGATAACTTCAGGATTCCCGGGCCAAGATGAGTGTGTGTTTAATTCAATGGAGAAATGAGAATAAAGGTGGCCGTACGCATAAAAGCAAGGTCGTCCGAACCTGCTGATTTCAGTGGGACTAAATAATAAGTATCTTGTGTGTGTGCGCCGACTCTCTCCTGATCATATCAGGGTACAGAAGGAGCTGGACTTGTTACTTTTTAACCCCCAATCTTTCTGTTCTTGGCGGTGGATTAACCCCTCTCCTCATTGAGAATGCATGCATAATGCACGGGTGGAATTTCTATTGGCTGAATGAGCATTCAGCTAATAATTGAATGTCCATAACCACCTTCAATTTCTGCCATACCTTTCTGGCAGCAGATTATCTTTTGTAGAAACAAAGGGCCTTTCTTCTTCTTCCTGATGTTTGCCACCAATTGAGAGTTTGTGTGTGGAGAGGATAGCGGTGTCCCTGTAGACATTAAAATATAGTCTTGTGTAAATAGGTAAGATAAAAACATGGCCAAAACTTAAGCCCTATTACAAGAGATTATACTTTTAATTTAGAAACACCTTTAACTAAATACATTTAGTCAACCTTACATATTGTGGTCAACCCAGTGTATTGTGGGACTAATTGGTAAAGGCTGTAAACATGGGATATGGGGATCACAGAAAAAAAAATACAAACCAATTTGAACCATTAGTCCTTCTCACATTCACGGCAGATAAATTGAGGGGTCTTTGCTCCTTAAAATATTACAAAATGGAATTTTATAGAAAATGGGAAGTTGAAAGCAGAAATCTAATTAGGAAGTCTGTTACATAATTATGGGCAGCACAGTTTCCGATTAAAGAACAATTTTAATATAGCTGAGAGGATGCTTAATTTCGTTGTGGTAAGTTGATCATTTTCTATGATGATAATAAATTGGGGAACAAGCAGATGTGTTGTGCCCTGTGATAGTTACATATTTGTAATGTGTGGCATACTATCCTCTTTTTGGTAGCTGTTAGAATGGATCAGACGGACCATTCCTTGGCTGGAGAACCGTGCACCTGAAAATACCATGCAGGCCATGCAACAGAAACTCGAGGACTTTAGAGATTATAGACGACTTCACAAGCCCCCTAAGGTCCAAGAAAAGTGCCAGTTAGAGATCAACTTTAACACTCTTCAGACGAAGCTAAGACTCAGCAACAGGCCAGCATTCATGCCTTCTGAGGGGAAGATGGTCTCGGTAAGTACTGATACTGTGAAAATGTATATCGATGTGTAAAATTATACACATGCAGCTTAATGAGTGAATAGATCCATAAAACATTATTATTTTTTATGGTTTCCTATTTTATTAAATATATAAATTGTGCATTGCTGAACCCTACAGTGCAAACACCATAATAGAAGTAATGATAATAAACCTGAAAAGATTTTATTACAATAAGCTTTATCTGGATTGATGGTTTAATATTTCTTGGTTTTTGGTGCATGCATGCAGTTTTACAGTTGCTATTTATGAAGGCCATAATTAAAGCATAATTGCACTTTTAACAAAACCTCATAGTTACATATCTAATGGCTGTGAAACAAAGTAATTACCAGTTGTCAAGGGTAACCAGTAAAATGATAATTATCATTATAAAACATATATTGAATAAATCAGAACAAAATAAAAAAGCAAAGTAACTAAACTTTGTGTAATTACCCGAAGTTCAGTTATTTTGCAAATACTTTACTTTTTGTTTTGTACTGATTTAATGTATTTTTGCTATTTTCATTTACAACCTATACAAAATGGGCAATCGTGCAAGTGTAGTAGTGATCTGGTATACAAAACATCAAATGGAATACAAGTTCACCTCCTATAAACCACAGCACATAAAAATAAAAAATGTGATAATTCATAAAATACATAATGGTTAAAAATCCTCCCCCACAGAAAAATAACCAACCTATGGACCTCATACATAGTAGCTGTGCAGTGTAGTTTTAAAGGGGTTGTCTCATCTCAAACTTTCATAGGATGCATGAAGGAAATAATGCTGCTTTGCTCTGTCACTTCCTGGTCAAGCTGTCTGTAATTGGCATATGAACTCTGTGTATTCAGACTTCTGCTAATTAGATTAACTCAAAAGCTTCCCTGGTCCTGACAGCATGAGGTTTAAGTATTTACTTTCTTTTGTCTGAAAGATCAGATAACAAACAAGCTCTCACTGACTGAAGTTCTGTGCTGTGACCTGTGTGATGTCACTCCCTGCTATCAGATAGAACAAACAGCAGGAGGGGGGGGGGGGGAGAGATGTACACAAGTCGGTCACTTGGGGAACCAGAATATTTGGAAAACATCTTCATTTAGTGTTCCCTACATGTTGAAAGCTGATCTTTGTAGCGAGACAACCCCTTTAAATAACAATATTGATAAATTAAAGGGGGTTATCCAAGACTTTTAGAAACCTCCTTACCACCTCCCACTGGGATAGAAAATAAGTTCCATTGTTCCTCTCCCTACTTTCCCTGTCAATCACTGATGACCTCACGTTCATGGATCACATGATGCTGCAACCAGTCTCTGGCTTATGGTGTTATTTAGGCAAAGTAATTTAGAAAGTGGAAAATCCTGTATGAGTTTGTTAAATCTCCAATACTGAAAATAATTTTAGCAGATTGTCATTTGCATACCACCAGCCATAATAATCTACAAGGAAAAAATTCTAATCCCTCCGATAACTTTTTAGACAATGCAGTGACAGGGACACTGTGCTGAAATGTCCTGACATATCTTCCTGGAATACATAGATACGTTATGTCCATTGTGCTAATTTTTATTGTTTTTACTTGCAGCCCTTCTCCTTTTGTTCTGTAGCTACAAGATTGATGGTGTTTCTCAATTCCTTCCTAGGATATAAACAATGCATGGGGTGGTTTGGAGCAAGCAGAGAAGGGCTATGAGGAGTGGTTGCTGAATGAGATCCGGAGGTTGGAAAGACTTGACCACTTGGCTGAAAAGTTTCGTCAAAAGGCTTCTATTCACGAAGCCTGGACTGATGGTAATATGATCACACTCGTACTATGTATCCCAGAGCTGACTTGTCACTAGTTCTTCTCAGGCTTATTTAATATTCTCCACATTCTGGATTAGTTTACTGTTGTGTGTCTGGAAGAGGAGGACACGACAATACTACACCGAAATGTAGAACTATCACTGACAAATGTACCAAAAATGTACCGTAGTATCAACATTTTGGGCTGGCATTGGCCCTCTTCAGGTAGTATCTGGTAGCGGACAGAGTGAAGGAGAGCATTATAAGTGTATGTTCACACGGCGTAATTTGGAGCCCCTTTCGCGGCGTACAGCGCTCAATACGCGGGGAAATGCGCCCCAGTCATTACGGTAATCCACAGTTCTCCTAGAGAACTATGGATTACGCCTCCTCTCCCCGCACGTACAATACGATCGTATTGTACGAGCGGGGAGGTAAGTGACATGTCAATTACTGCATGTCTATGGGGCCGGCGGGCTGCAGGTCCCCCCACGCCCAGGAGTACGTGCATATTAGCATGAGCTCCCGAAACACACGATGTACTGCGGCGTGTACTGTATGCGCTGCAGTACATCGTGTGAACATACCCTAAGGCTATGTTCACATGGCAATAATTGCGGGACGTATTTCGCCCGCAATTACGCCGTGGGGCGGGGGGGCCAGCAGCCCGCCGGCCCCATAGACATGCATTAATCTCAGCGCGTATACGCCGTGAATAATTGACATGTCACTTCTCTCCCCGCTTGCTGTATTGTGCGAGCGGGGAGAGGAGACGTAATCCATAGTTCTTTGAGAGCTGTGGATTACCGTAATGACTGGGACGTATCTCGCCCCGTATTTAGCGCAGTACGGCGCGAAATACGGGGCGAGATACGTCCCAGTTTAAGCAGTGTGAACATAGCCTAACAGTGAGAAAACCATGCCGTGGAGAAGAATCAGACCGCTTGGTAGTTTAAGGCTATGGTCACACAGCGTAATTGCGCCATGTACAATACGTCCACAATTATGCCAGGTGATTTGGGAGTCTCGCTAATACACGTGTACTCCCGCGGGGGGGCGGGCAGCCCACTGGCCCTGTAGACTGTCCTTACTCGCGGTGCGTATTCGCCGCAAATAATTGACATGTCACTTATCTCCCCGCGCGTACAATACAATCATATTGTACGCCCGGGGAGAGGAGGCGTAAACCATAGTTCTCTATGAGAACTGTGGATTACCGTAATTTTGCCGCGCATCTCGCTCGTATTAGAGCGCAAATACGACACGAAATGCGCGCCGAAATGTGTCCATCTGAACATAGCCTTACTGTTACAGTGCTCCCCTTCACTCTCTCCTATACTAGACACTGCCTAAAGAAGGCCAGTACTGGACTAAAACATTGATACTACAGATTGTGCTACAATACAGACTGTATTCTTATCTGGTTTCTCTGACACAGTGCACTGATTGAGTGCTGTGGACTTAATATACTACAGAACTCCAAGATAACGTCTGATATTCTTTATAAGAATAGGGGGCAGATTATTCCTTTTAATCTTTTACACACCTCACCAGTTGCAAAAACTCCTTTTGAACAGTAAGCAAACGATTCCTGTGCAGCACTGATTGTATGAATGTCCTTGTCAAATAAGGCGCCATTTAGATCTTGTTTTGACAGCCGTTCACGGTCAGGATACCGAACAATTTATTCTGACAAAAGTGTGGTTTACCATGCTTTGGTGTCTGATGCAGAAACCATAAACGTCCTCTAAATAGGGGAAGCTTAGTCCATTTCATTAGTCCTATTGAAATCTATGGCCCTGTTGTAGTCCTGTCGCGGTATCGGTCAGGATAAATTTTAACGTATCCTGACGGATAACTCGAATGGACTGCTATAACGAGATGTGAATCGGGCTGAAGGTCCACAGTATCTTAGTTCTGTAATATGGAGCACACTGTCGCTCTTGAAAAATTTTAGTGCATAGTCAGCATCTCCATTACTAGTGATAGCGGGAGCTCTATATGTCACTCAGTCGGTTAATATGGGAGGAACTTTCTGCAATAAACTGCTACTGCAGAAAGAGATCCGCTTTGTCCATGCAGCACCACTCGTCTCTGAACAATGGTCAAGTCCTAACAGGACTGGGACAAGGTATTCTAGTGCCCTAGACAAATAAGGCACGTAGTGCCTCTCCAATGGGAAAGAGCCCACTCTATACCTCCTTGCTCCCTCTTTTCTGCCTGGGATGAAGTGTCGGTCGCCTAACTTTGCCTACCCGTCTTCCCAGTCCTGAGTCCTCATAATATAATCAATGGTTCACAAGCAACGCTCTGTGGAACCCTAGGAACTTGGATAGGGGTTCCTCAGAAGACTGCAAGAGTTGTAAGTGCTATAGCAGCAATGTAATTGTTTTACGGGTCCCCCCAAAACTGTTATACCGCTATTACAGGTTGTACTTACTGTTCTCTACTTTCTCAACAGGTAAGGAAAACATGCTGCAGAAGAGAGACTATGAAACAGCAAGTCTGTCAGAAATCAAGGCTTTGCTGAAGAAACATGAGGCCTTTGAAAGTGATTTAGCGGCTCATCAAGACCGAGTTGAGCAGATAGCAGCAATTGCCCAGGAACTCAAGTATGTCTCTCTTTTGTAGATTTTATAAAGCATGCATTAGATAAATGTATCCATTACCAAGTGTTAGGCTATGTCCCCACGGCACCGGTTTGCGGCCGGTTTTTAAGACGGTTTGCGGTCTTGCAAAACCGTCTGAAAAACTGGCCGCAAACTTTTATACGGGCCGCTATGGAAAACCCGTGCAGCAGTCCCCACTGTCCGGGTTTTCCGGCCGGCAGTTTTTCATACCACCGGCCGCCCGAAAATCAATGTACATGTTCATTCTTCCGTCCGGTTTTCGATGGAATATGAACAAGTGAATGTGAAGGGGGAGGGCTTTTCTCCGCTAATCGCGGAGAAAAGCCGTCCCCCTGCAGCCGCGTGTACGGCACAAAAACCGGACAAATACAGGTCGGATAAACCGACCGGTATTTGTCCTGTGCTGTGGGGACGCCCCTTTAATTGATGAACCATTCACTACTTGTCTCACAAAATGCTTTGGACCCCAGAAAGGTCAGTACAGAGTAGTCTAGAACGTGGATGAAAAGTAGTAAAGGGTGAGTTTGATGGCTATTAGTGGTTCACTTAAAATTACTATTACATGTACCACCTATGTATGCCACATGTTTTTGGTTTCCATGTATATTCATGTCATTTTCTATCCACAGAAGTGAGTACCAATGTATGTTAATCCTGATCTTGTTCTAGAAAACTATACCACCTGTTCCAAACACTATATTTCACTGTCAAGCGAGATTATATTAAGGGCTCATCCCCACGGCAAAGGACAAATAGCGGTCGGTTTATCCGACCGGTATTTGTCCTGTATTTGTGCCATGTACACGGCCGCTGGGGGACGGCTGTTCTCCGCGATGAGCCCTCCCCCTTCCCATTGATATGTTTATATACCATCTGAAAACCGGACGGAAGAATGAACATGTTTAATGTCTTGCCAGCGGTTTGTAAAGTGGGGACTGTTGCACGGGTTTTCCATAGCGGCCCGGTGTGTTAGTTTGCGGCCGGTTCTTCAGACGGTCTGCAAAACCACAAACCATCTGAAAAACCGGCCACAAACCGGTGCCGTGGGGACTTGCCCTAACAGTGAAGGACAATTGTTGTTAATTGAGTTGCAGACTGTGCTGAATTTATAGGGTAATTTATGTTCCGTATCTTACAGCACTCTTTAAATTGTAGCAGATGAGAAACGTGTGAATGGAAAAGTCAATAAACAATCCAAGTAATCTGCTCATCTTGTCGGCTCGGTGTACTGGGACTCGTGTGGTGTGATGTTGTATTTGACACATTATTGATTTTTTTTTGGTGCTCGCTGAACTCTGCTTCCTCTGTTTTCATCTAGTGAGCTGGATTACTACGACTCTCCAAGTGTGAATGCTAGGTGCCAAAAAATCTGTGACCAGTGGGATAACCTTGGTGCACTCACCCAGAAACGGAGAGAGGCTTTGGAGGTAGGAAAGTGAATTATTTCAGAACACTCAATTGAGCAGAAAATCCAAAAGTTTTCTTTGAAGAACAGAATGTTCCTGCTGTATGTCACTGGTATAGCTGTAGTGAAAGAGGTTTCCTAATAGAAGAAAGTTATGGTACTTCAGGTCGGTATATTATGATGTATCAGCACACTGAAAAGATGTGGTTCTAAATCTGATTTTTGCTAATTAAAGTGTAACTACAATTTCTATTTATGTAACTCTTCTCTAACATACTTTAGGGAGAGTACCCCCCGTAGACTTTCATGGCATATCGCTAGGACATACCATCAAAGTATAAGTGCGGGTCCCAAAGGTTCCGGTACAGCCAAGCACTGTGTTTGGCTATGCTCTAAAAAGAGTGGCACTCAATTATGAACCACAACTTTTGGTAACCCATTCCAGAGGTTTGTCTTGCTCTTATTAGACTTTGATGGGCTATCTTAGATAATGCCCATCAAAGTCTATGGTGGGAACACCCTTGTAATAAAGCTACTTCTTTATTACAGAGCTCTGATCCACAGTTACATGTCCATGTCTTTACACATTCCAATATCAGTAGCACACTATCGACTAAAGAGGCACATAGGAATTTATTTAAAAAGCATTTCTGCTATTTAGGATACATGAACATTTTTTTTGAGGTTCTTAGTTCACATTTTTGATCAAAACTGCTTAAGCCCACCTCCGAATCTTCAAGGGGACCTCAAATGCAGGTGGGTTCCTACACTAATGTTTCCTCTCTTTAGGGCCTGTTCAGAGTGTGCACCTATGCTCATTTTTTTCAAAAAAGTTTTTGGATGTGCAAAGCCAAATACAGTTTTCTAACATGTCAATGTCTTGCCTTTGCTGTTGGTGGTATATCTTTAGCAAGGAGCCACATCTATTACAAGTGGTTTATAGCTCTTTTGACTTAGCTGCCTTGCGAGAGGGGAGCAGAGCTTTTTACTAGTATGGTTATTGGTGAATAACATAATCCCTCATGAGCACAGCTGTATGTGTGATATGTATCAGTCCTGAAAAAGATGCCTATAAGATTCTGTGGCCCATAATGTACCTCTGTGTGCTTTCAATGCATCCTACGTTGTGGAGCTATTTTCCTCTAGAAGCAATGGGGCACAATTACTAATTCTGTTGAAAATGTGCCAGATGTATCATATTGGCTCATGCTGTATGATAAATCTGGCACATGTTTAGACACTTTTGTTAACTTTTGATACCACTTACTAGTAGGCTTAGCTTGTGCCCAAATTTTGGCATACAATAAGCATTGCTCTCTTCCACAATGCCACACCACTCTCGTGAAGCCACGCTGCTTTGTCAGGCAAAGGGTAAAAGTGTCTAAAAACATAATAAATGTGGCATAAAGCATGTGCGGCAGCATTTTGGTACACACTGCACCAGAATTTTGACACAATTGCCAATAATGTAAATGTTCCCTATTGGGTTGCATATGGTTCCTCATAGAGACGCACTGAATGCCAGACCTATAGTGCAGTCAGATCTGGGCACACTCAGCTGTTGAAAGAAAATATTGTGCTAATACTGTATATGGAAGGAATTACTATTTATGCAATTCTCTAATATTGTTGCTCAAAAGGCAGATTTTCATTTCCAAGTTTATAGTTCCTTTTATTACAAATTAACTGGTTGCTATAGACACCACAATGCTAAAATGTTCTGGAGTCAAGTTCTCATTTTTCTAACGTCAAAGCTAGAATCTGATTACTATCCGTCATATTTACAAATGACAAATTATCAAAGGTAAATGGTAGGAAAATTAAACCAAAGTGTAATTGGCAGCCTTGTAGGCATAGGGTCATCTTCTGAACATTGTTTAAATGAAATTCAGGTTTGTTCCTCTATGAATCGAATTTACCTTTCATTTTGCATTTTAAGATCTGTATATAATGGCTTTAATGTCTGCTTCTAACACAGAGAACGGAGAAGTTGTTGGAAACCATTGATCAGCTTTACCTGGAATATGCCAAAAGAGCTGCACCATTTAACAACTGGATGGAAGGAGCCATGGAGGACCTGCAGGACACCTTCATTGTGCACACCATTGAGGAGATCCAGGTATTTCCAATGTTATGTCGCAGTAATAAGGTTTAATATGGAAACATGCAGATGGATGTGGACAAGCATCACCCTGTATATTAAAGGGGTTGTCTCGCTACAAGGATGGCTTTTTATGTTAAAGATCTTGCAAAAACAAGTCACTTTGTAATATATGTCCATTAACAGTGTCCTACCTATTCCTAGATATCTCCTCTTGTATGGGCTGCATCAGCTCCTCAGGTCGCTATAGCTACAGACCTGTTCGATCTCTGCTGATAGGCTGCCAGCTCTGGTGGCTATAGCTACAGACCCGTTCACTCTCTCCTGATGCTGCCCATGTTGCTATAGCGAAGATTGGCTTCTACTGCAGCCTAGTTAGAAGCCAGTAAACACGCCCCTGAATTCAAAGTGAAACCAAGAAAACAGGACTGAGGTAACATGAATCAATGTAGTGAGACAACCCCTTTAAAGCTAGTGGCAAAAATTCAAGCATTGCTCTGTGGAAATTTTTTGAGCAATTAAAATTACTGCCCAGTTTGCACAATTCATTTTCAAATTAAAGCAGCTCTGTCCTCAGACTGTTCCGCCCTATGCAATGACTGCATCAGCACAGCACAGGGACACTTCCACTCCCAATTAAGCCAGAGCAACAATAGAGAAGCTGCAGTCTGAAGACTACTTTTCCATGTCCTAGTGAAATGAAAGCATTTCAGTGCACAATTGCAGCCCAGAGCCACTCTGGGTTCAGCTGTCACTAAAAGAGGGGCATCCTGATCTGCAGATATTTATATACAGTGAAAGGAACACATTAATGTGCCCATAGCAACCAGATGGATTCCAGCTATTCTTCTTTTCTATTGTATCTAAAAAAAAATTTAAAAAAATTAAAACAAACCTATCCGCTCATATGGGCAGCATGGTGGCAATAGCTGTAGGTTGCCTTGATTCAGTACAGTGTATTTTACTTTGAGATGATGTGAGAGTATGTTCACACCGTGTTTTTTATGCTTCTTTTGGGGCATATTGCGTGCCCAATACGCCCTTAGATGAGCCGGTAGAACACTTCCTATTCACTACAATGCGAAATTGGCTTCGGCAAAGAATTGACGTGTCAATACTAAAGTAAAGATACTAAATATAGTATATACTAATGTATAGCGGCAGAGAAATCCGCCTCTGGTATTCTGCGTTCTATCCCCCATTGAAATTCCACGCCTTCCAGTGCAGAATTTTCAATGAGGAAATGCTCTGTGTTAACGTCTCCTAATACTGAGCCGAGTAGGGGCCGGAGGAGAGGAGTCCCATGTGCCGCCTCTCCACACCCAGACCAGATTAACTGACAGTTGTCTTCCTATATGCAAATGGGAGGGATCTGTCCGTTAAGCTGAGCTGGGATAGGAGAAGCCGCACATCGGACTCGTGTTTTATGGCTGGAGCGCTTCTGCTTTAACCGGGCATAGTTTTACATTGTGATTTGCTCTAAAATGCCATAGCATTTCGATCAACGCTGTCTGCATATTATCAGGATGCATATTACTAGAGTGTGAACTTACCCTTAGGGCATGTCCCCACGGCACGGGTTTTCGGCTGGTTTTTCAGCCGGTTTGCGATTTTTCGGACCGCCTGTAAAACCGTCCGAAAATGAGCACAATTGTGCTCTATGGAAAACCCTTACAGCAGTCCCCACTGCACGGGTTTTCCGCCCGGCATTTTGCCGCCGGCGGTAAGACATAGGTTAAGCGCCATCTTCCGTCCGGTTTCCGGACGGAAGATGTGCTTCTCTATGGGAGGGGGGAGGGCTCTTCTCCGCTCATCGCGGAGCAAAGCCTGTCCTCCCCGCGGCCGCGGGGACGGGCGCAAAACAGGACAAATACCGGCCGGCAAACCGGCCGGTATTTGTCCACTGCCATGGGGATTCGCCCTAAGGGTGACATGTATGAACGGGGCTGCGCCAGTATTCTGGTGTGCTTTAGGCCCAAAAACTGTCGCAGCCCTGTTCTCTAGATGTATGAGCCGGTGCACTCCAAAATTAGGCACATTTTGCAGCGCCCGCGGGGCTTTGTAATACGCCCAAGATGTGGGGGTGTTCTGGAGGCGTGTCGCACCACAACCGTATGATTCTACACATTTATGACTGGAGGACGGCAAAACTGGGCGCATTACTGCTGGAACAGCCAGACCAAGTTACAGATGGTTTACCTGAGCCTGAGTTGTCGTAGTGGAACTAGAATGAGACAGATATATGACCTGCAGTAGAACAGGTCCATACATTCTGGTGCATTCTACACTGCTTTAAAGCTCATTTATAACTAGCCTCTATGAGCCTAGATCATACACTTCGCCCTATGACTTTGCAATCTTGGTTCTCTCCCCATATGTTGCTCTCGCCGTTCTTCTCAACACGGTTTCTTCTAACTTCTCCAGTTTTTTCCACTGATGTATATTATCACTTTCCAGCACATTGGGGCAGATTTATCAATAGTGTCTCACTTTTAGACAGTGTAAAGTTAGACTAGACAGTCTTACAATGCACCACATTTATCATAGTGTTGATAAATTTGGTGCAGGTTAGAACTGTCTAGTCTAAGTTTCTTTAAGTTGGCTTACTTTTACGCCAGAATCTGCGACCAAGTTCTGGGTTTTTTTTTTTTTGGGGGGGGGGTGTCACATTTAAGCCACGCCCCTTTATGTGAAACCATACCCATTTTACGGAGCCACACCCCTTTGTCGGACGAGGCGCCTGAAACTGTCTAAAACACATAGTAAATGTGGCGAAAATCTGGTTTTTGGTGCAAATTGAGCCAGATTGGGAATGATAAATGTCCCCATTGTTTACCGTTTCAAAATATTTTAATATAACTGGTTGCATTCAAAATAATATACTGTGCTTTAATATGCAAGACTATAGGCTGCTCATTATATGTAATAACCTGATACAGTTTTAGCTGAATGGTTCATGCTGTGACTCTATAGTGTATTATGACGGTCTATGCCCTGCTCCAGGTTGGGGCCATTCCTATATTTAGCTGAAGCCAACAGGCTTATTAACACAATAGGAATTATCTTTCAAAAATTAGAGGGTTTTCCCATTACCAAACAATCAGGGCACATTGATAGGATGTGCCATAAATGTCTCATAGGTGTAAAATCCTTTTCTCGCCATTGTCATTGGGGGACACAGCACCTTGGGAGGAGCGGGGAATTTTCCCCACTCCTCTCAAGGTGCTGTGTCCCCCAATGAATCGGACGAGAAAAGGATTTTACGGTAAGTACAAAATCCAATTTTTTTAAAACGGGCCCCTAAAAATCCTTGTTTAGAACATAAAATTGGCCATGCTTGTGCAGTTACTCTCCAGCCCTCTTTAATGGGAGTTCTGAGTACAGCTGAGCAGTTCCACTCGGCTGTAGTCTATCTGACATCCTATCAATATGCCATAAATGTCTGAAATGGGAAAACCCTATTACAGAATGTAAGCACATTGAGTACCCACTCTTTTACATCTTTAAAATTGCACAATTCAATGCTACACAACCTTAGGGCCAGCTAGTTAGCTTATAAACGTTCAAGAGCCACGTACCTATGAGCTGCACTAGGGACTAGCTTGCTTTCATGGATATAAATGTAAGCAGTAGCTGCTTACCCAGATGCATGGCTAGGCCGCATATTCACTCCTCAGATAGTGTTTTGTGCATACTCTTTCATCAGAAAGTGTGTATTATGGACATCACGGTCTCCTACTTCAAGCCTATTTTACATGAAAAACAAAAGGTGTGATCCAGCGCCAAAAAATAAAACCTTATTAAATCATACTTAAAAAAGACACATAAAAGGTATGTGCACACACAAACGCTCCACCTGTTTCACCAGTGAACTACATACGACAGGTGAGCTATTTGAGCTGGTTTGGAACATAATTATCCTATTTTACATTAAAGAGAACCAGTCATCAGAAAACAACCTACTGTTTAACTCCTGTTTTTATGTTAAGCACTTTTCATGAATTTTTAATTTTTGGTTGTTTTTTTTTTTTTTTAGATCAGAATCATTATTTAAGGGGGTTGTCTCACTACAAAGAATAGCTTTCAAAATGTAGTAAACACTAAATGTTAAGGAGCTACAAATGATTTTATTACCTTCTGAGGGCTCTCCGGTTTCCTAAGTGACCGACCTGTGTACTCTTTATCCCCTGCTGTTTGTTCTATCTGATAGCAGGGAGTGACGTCATCACACAGGTCACAGCCAGCAGTGGGGAAGCTTGTGTGTTATCTGATCTTTCAGACAAAAGACTAATTACTCTACTGTTTACATTAGCTCAGAAGCTTCTCCAGACCTCAGAGAAGGTTTCATAGTTTGTAAGGCCGAAAAAAGACGAGACGTCCATCCAGTTCAGCCTGTTGTGCTAAGGTGTTGATCCAGAGGAAGGCAAAAAACCCCAATGAGGTAGAAGCCAATTGTCCTCATTTTAGGGAAAAATTCCTTCCCGACTCCAATCTGGCAATCGGAAAAATCCCTGGATCAATGACCCTTCTCCAGAATCCCGGTCACTATAACTTGTTATATTATTACGCTCCAGAAATGCATCCAAACCCTTTTTGAACTCTGTTAGTGAATTCACCATGACAAGTTCCTCTGGCAGAGAGTTCCACAGTCTCACTGCTCTTACAGTAAAGAATCCCTTTCTATGTTTATGTAAAAACTTTCGTTCCTCAAGACGTAGAGGATGCCCCCTTGTTCTAGATACAGCCCTGGGTATAAATAAATCTTGGGAGAGATCTCTATATTGACCTTTGATGTATTTAAACATATTTATTATGTCCCCCCGAAGCCATCTTTTCTCTAAACTAAATAACCCTAATCTTGCTAATCTTTCTGGGTACTGTAGTCCACCCAGTCCTTTTATTATTTTTGTTGCCCGCCTTTGTACCTGTTCAAGCTCTACAATGTCTTTCCTGTGCACTGGTGCCCAAAACTGTACACAATATTCCATGTGTGGTCTAACCAGTGACTTGTATAATGGGAGAATAATGTTCTCATCATGTGCCTCTATGCCCCTTTTAATGCACCCATGATCTATTGCCTTGACAGCTGCTGTCTGACACTGGCTGCTACAATTAAGTTTACTGTCCACCAGGATTCCCAAGTCCTTCTCCATGTCACTGTTACCCTGCGTTTTTCCATTTAACATGTAGTCATGTAATGGATTTTTCCCCCCATGTGCATAACCTTGCATTTATCTGTGTTAAACCTCATCTGCCATTTCCCTGCCCAGGCCTCCAACTTATCCAGATCCCTTTGTAATAACACATTATCCTCTATTGTGTTGATTACTTTACAGAGCTTATTATTGTCTGCAAAGATCGATATTCTACTGTGCAATCCATGTGTAAGATAGTTAATGAAAATGTTAAAGAGGATAGGGCCCAATACTGACCCTTGTGGTACCCCACTAGTAACAGCATCCATCTGAGTATGCACCGTTAATTACTACCCTTTGTTTTCAGTGAGCCAGTTGCTTACCCACTTGCACACATTTTTCCCCAGTCCAGTATTCTCATTTTACTTACCAACCTATTATGTGGCACCGTATCAAATGCTTTAGAAAAATCTAGATATGACATCCAGTGCCTCACCCCGATCCAGTCTAGCACTGGCTTCCTCATAGAAGGTAATTTAGCTAATCTAGACTGATAAACAGAGAAGTCTGAATACACAGCACTCATATGCTAATTACAGACAGCTTGACCAGGAAGTGACAGAGCAAAGCAGCATTATTTCATTCATGCATCCTATGAAACTTTGTGATGAGACTACCCCTTTAAGGGAAAAATCCTGAAATTCTGCAGTTTTCACTTTGGCCACTATGCCTAATAATAGTCTGACATGTCTTGTTCTGTATAGAGCGCTTTTCAGCAGTCTCCTCACTATCAGCACAAGCAGGGTTACACTGAAAGGTGACACCAATGTGTGTAGATAACACAGGATACACCACTCACAATAGAAGACGGTCACAGCTCTCGCCTTCCCTGCACACTGACTTCTTCACAGATTACAGAGCATGACTAGAAAATTATCCTATAGAAGTCAATGGGACTCCTGCTGTTCACAGGCTCCTATGCCCATCTGGCTGATGTAAAGCATCTCTCTAAAAGATGTTAAAAGCAGTTTGGGCAAGATGGCTACCCCCATAATTTTACACAGACAACAGAGATATACAAATCTTCACTCAGAAAATAAAAATGGCTGAGAGTTACGGATTACATATCAGTATATTTTAATTAATGAAAAAAATTGCAATAGATTCCTTTTAAGTTAACCATACACATTATATCCTGTTTAACCAGCCGCGATCTATGTATGGCCAGCTGTAGTATTGAACCATTGAAGGCACCACATTCATTTATCCAGGGTTGGCATTGTCTCTTCTCTGCTCTTAAAGGGGTTGTCTCACTACAAAGAATAGCTTTCAACATTTAGGGAACACTAAATGAAGACGTTTTCCAAATATATTGCTTTGTTCATATTTTTTTGTTAAGAAGCTACAAATGATTTTATCACTTTCTGAGGGCTTTCTAGTTTCCGAAGTGACCGACCTGTTTACTCCTTTTCCCCTGCTGTTTGTTCTATCTGATAGCAGGGAGCGATGTCATCACACAGGTCTCAGCAGTGAGAGCTTGTGTGTTATCTGATCTTTCAGACAAAAGACAGTAATTACTCTACTGTTTACATTAGGTCAGAAGCTTCTGGAAACCTCAGAGAAGGTAATTTAGCTAATCTAGACTAATAAACAGAGAAGTCTGAATAGAGGGAGCTCATGTGCTAATTACAGACAGCTTGACCAGGAACTGACAGAGCAAAGCAGCATTATTTCATTCATGCATCCTATGAAATTTTGAGATGAGACAACCACTTTAAAGCTTTTTCATCTATGGTAAATGAAGCTGTAAAACAAGCTATATCATCACCTTTCTCTCTAGGGACTGAGCACAGCACATGAACAGTTTAAAGCGACACTTCCAGAAGCGGATAAGGAACGACAAGCAATCCTTGGTATACATAATGAGGTTTCGAAGATAGCTCAGACTTACCATGTCAACATGGCTGGAACCAACCCCTACTCCACTATCTCACCGCAAGAAATCAATAACAAGTGGGACCATGTGAGCTTCTCACCCCAATTATTTTTCCAATTAAAATTATGCAACTGATAATTTTGTCCAGCAAGAATTAAAATGTAGAAGTTCTGAGGTTTTTCGGTTTTCACATATTGGCATGAAAAGAAACCCACTATGATTCTAGCTCCTGATCTTATCTGATGTGTGTGGAGATCGTAGCAATTACTGGCGAAAGGGAATCGTTTTTAAGGAATTCTAAGTAAATCTCAGTTGAATATTACTTTTTGCTCCAAACATGATTAGCTAATATTTTTTTCTATGTGCAGGTAAGACAGCTGGTTCCCCGTCGAGATCAAGCGTTAATGGAGGAACATGCACGGCAGCAGCAGAACGAGCGGCTGCGGAAGCAGTTTGCAGCACAGGCCAATGTCATTGGTCCATGGATACAAACGAAGATGCAGGTACGGGAAGAATACCAATGGGTATTTTTTATTGGGCAGAAACTTATAATGGACAGAACGTATAGTGTTCAGTTTGTTAAATGTATTTGATGTGGTTGACCATCCACAGGAGATTGGGCGTATTTCTATAGAAATGCATGGGACACTAGAAGATCAGATCAATCATCTGCGACAGTACGAGAAGAGTATTGTAAACTACAAACCAAAGATTGACCAGTTAGAAGGTGATCATCAACAGATACAGGAGGCTCTTATATTTGATAACAAGCACACCAACTACACCATGGAGGTAAGTTTCCTTGGAAATTGATGGTTTAAATTGTATCCATTAGGACATTAAATGTATCATTAAAGGGGTTGTCTCACTACAGAGAATAGCTTTCAACATGTAGGGAACACTAAATGAAGAAGTTTTCCAAATATATTGCTTTGTTCATCTTTTTTTTGTTAAGGAACTACAAATGATTTTATCACCTTCTGACGGCTCTCATGTTCCCCAAGTGACCGACCTGTGTACTTATCCCCCCCTGCTGTTTGTTTTTTTCTGATAGCAGGGAGTGACGTCATCACACAGGTTGTGGCCAGCACAGAACTTCAGTCAGTGAGAGCTTGTTTGTTATCTGATCTTTCAGACAAAAGACTAATTACTCTACTGTTTACATTAGCTCAGAAGCTTCTCTGGACCTCAGAGAAGGTAATTTATTTAATCTAGACTAATAAACAGAGAAGTCTGAATACATGGAGCTCATATGCTAATTACAGACAGCAAAGCAGCATTATTTCATTCATGCATCCTAAGAAAGTTTGAGATGAGACAACCCCTTTATCTTGCAGTCATTAAGGCCTTGATAAAAGATTAAGAAATAAAAAAGAGAACAGAAGTGTTGCTACCTCTGTACAATGTGTCTTCAGGGCCAGTTTAGGAGTATGCAAAGAGACTTGTCTAACAGGAAGATGGTGAATATATTTAAAGGGGATGTCTCAATATGCTGTTTCACAGAGCCACAGGCAGCTTAAGGCTCACACTTTCTGGTTAGGCTGTAGGAGGGTCTAGATCAGTGATTGGTATATCAGCTCTGTTGTTCCAGGAACGTCAGTGATGATTAGTCTAAACAGCAGGCACAAGGCTACAGAGCTCTAAAGGGCTAAAGTTTATCAGTAAGTAATGTAAACAGGCTCAGCCTTGCAGATAACACACAGCAGGGAGTGATGTCATCATCCTAGGACTACTGCTGTTAGAACAGAGAGGTGGTCGGTAACCTAGGTAAGCTTGTGTACAAAAGCATGATATAAGATCTGCTCTAACTCTGAGGGAAAGCACAAACAAAACAGCAGTGTGTCTGGTAATAGTCTTTCTTTCCTTTGCCTGCATGTTTAAAGCTAATTAATGAAATGGGAATACCCCCATAACATTTAAAGGTAACCTATCCGCTTTGTCGTGCTGACCAAGCCAAGTTGCTGCAGGTTCCATATCTGAGTAATATGTGTTTTACCCTAAAACACTGCAGTGTTAGATAGTAAGACGCCCCCAAAAACGGAGTCCGATGTGCAGCTTCTCCTTAGCTGCCCCAGCTCAGCTTTAAAGAGGTTGTGCCACTATAGACAATATCGCCTATGCAATGTCTTATCACTGGGCTTTCCACCACTTTGAACAGAGCAGTGGCTAAACATGGGCAATGCTGCATTTTTCAATTAAACCTATGAAGATAGCCAAGCATTAACTAGTCTATCTTCATCGTTCCAGAGCATAGTGAGGCTAAGCAGGGGACTTGGCTGATAAATGTCTGTGGTGGCACAACCCCTTCAATTGAAGGCCTCCCTCCTGTTTGTGTATAGGGCTAGACATTTTAGTTATTATGAGTTGGATAGGGAGAAGACGCATTTCAGACTCCTCTCTTCTGGCCGCACTTCTGCACCCAGCTGTGAAACTAGGAAGTTTTACAGCCACAAAGTTTAAGGGTAAAACGCACTTTACGGAGACAAAAAAAAAACTGCAGCTATTTAATGAGCAGACAGGTTCCCTTTTAAGGGTAAGGGCTCACAAGAGGGATTTTAACAAGGAATTTGATGTGGATTGCGCATCGGATTCCACGTTAAAATCCTTGTGTAACCTAACTGCCATGTACTTTAAAGGGGTTGTCTCACTACAAAGAATAGCTTTCAACATGTTTGGATCACTAAATAAAGATGTTTTCCAAATATATTGCGTTCATTTTTTTTTTTTTTGATAAGGAGCTACAAGTGATTTTATCAACTTCTGGACTCTCTGGTTCCCCAAGTGCGACCTGTGTGTACTTCTCCCACCCCCCTTGCTGGCTGTTCTATCTGATAGCAGGGAGTGAGGTCATCACACAGGACAAGTGCTCTTTGGACAGTGACAGCTTGTTTGTTATCCGATCTTTCAGACAAGAGACAGTAATTACTTTACCTCAGAAGCTTCCCTGGTCCTGACAACATGTTATTTATCCAATTAGCAGAAGTCTGAATACACGGAGCTCATATGCTAATTACAGACAGGTTGACCAGGAAGTGACAGAGCAAAGCAGCATTATTTCATTCATGCGTCCTATGAAACTTTGAGATGAGACAACCCCTTTAATGGCAGGTGTACACTGTAGTTTTGTGAACTACAGCGTGCATTTTCCACGCCACAGATTTCCATGGCTCCGCGGAAAAATTAAAATATTGACCTGTCCGTCCTTTTGAGCAGATCCTCCACTGATTCTGCTCTGGCAGGAGAGACACGGGTTAGCTCTATTGAAATAGGGCTAACCCTTATCCAAATCTGTGATAAAAACTGCTGTAAAGTAAAAATCCTCAGCAGACGTCCAAGGTATCTTCTTGGATTTCTGCCTTGGATTAAATGTTGGATTATTCTGATAGTAAAAGTCTACTTAAAGGGGTTTTGCCATGAAGTGAGTTCCTCTCCTGTTATCTGCTCAGTAGAGAATATAAACAAAGCATGCTGAGTCATGAACGGCTGCAGGGCTGAGAGGGAGGGGGTGAGCAGAGAGCGAGGAAGCAGGGAGCGTCTCTAAAGTTTACTCAAATAATAACATTACAACCAGTGGATTATCTATACAGCAGACAGACTCATACATTGCACTTTCCCCCCAGCCCCCTGAAAGCTCCTTCATGTTCCCCGTCATCAGATAAGTGCAAACACGCAAGTGCGGCCAGGTCAGCTCCTGTCCAGGTCGTGTCTAATGTAAACTTTCAGGAAACTAAGGGGGACTGAGCAATGTTGTAGCTCTCACAGGCTTCACTTTTTTTAATCACATATATTTAGAAAAGTGATTAAATACCCATTTTGGAGGATCCCACGTCAACATTACATCGTGGAAAAACCCATTTAACTGATACGGAATAAAGTTTCAAGCTTTTATTTTTCACACAAATAATTGGTTGTAACACTTTCCAAATTGTGATCTACTATGTGATACTTTGATATAATAATAATATGCTTATTCCTTACTCTAGCATATCCGTGTGGGCTGGGAGCAGCTGCTCACCACCATTGCCAGGACCATCAATGAGGTGGAGAACCAGATCCTCACCCGCGACGCCAAGGGCATCAGCCAGGAGCAGATGAATGAGTTCCGGGCCTCCTTCAACCACTTTGACAGGGTAAGAACACCGTTATACCGAGTAGGCATATTACTTCATAGTCAATAGTCTGACATTGTATTTGTGTCTGATAGAGGAGAACATTCCTTTACAGAGGTGGCTTCAAATAATTCTGGTGCTGCAGGTGGCACAGTGTATTTTTTACATGTAGCTCCTGGTGTCTAAAACAGCAGGACATGAATACTGAACTACTCAGTCTGTCCACTTATTGGATTCTTTTTGCTATTTAAAGGGAATGTGTCATCAAAATATGAGTCATTGTTTAAATCCCATTTTTATGTTAAACACATTTTTTAGGAATTTTTATTTTTCATACTGCTTTCAATATTTTTTAATAATTCTTAAGTCTTGGCAGGTAAATTACTTTGGCCACTAGGCTTTGTTTGCACTTGCTTTTAACAAGCTAATCAGAGAGAAAACATTTACAGTTGCTTCATGCAACATAGGAGACTTAAGACCGACTCAGTCCCATTCACTTCTATAGGAGAGTTTTCTAGTCCTGCTCTGTGACCTGGGAAGTAATCACTGTGTAGGGAGGTGAAAGGGAGAACTGACTATCTCCTCTTGTGACTGGTGGATCCTGTGTTATCTGTTCACACTGGTATCTCCTTTCAGTTTGACCCTCTTTGTGCTGATAATGAGCAGACTACTGAGAATCTTTCTGTACAGAAAATAAAGTGTCAGACTGTTATTAGGCTTAGTGGCCAAAGTGAAAACTGCAGGACTTATAATATTGAAAGTGATATGGAAAATTAAAAAGAAATAACCAAAAATTCTTAAAAAATGTGTTGAACATAAAAATGTGAGTTAATAACATTTTTGATGACACATTCCCTTTAAATGCAATTATGTTCACCTCTATAAAAGAACTTTTAGTTTAACATTCAGTATATACTTCTATTTCTTAATATTAGTTTATCTAAAAGAATACAATTTACAAACGAGTAGCACAATGTTTAAGGGCCTTTCAAAAGGACCTGCTATGGTTACTTCCACACTTCATCGACAACACAAATTCAAAAAAAAAATATATACAAAATATATATATATATATTATATATATTATATTATATATATATGATAATATTTATATATATATATAGCAATTGGACTGCAGGAAGTGTCCAAGTAACAATATACAAAGAAGAGAAAAAAAGAGAACACTTCATAGAAGACTGAACACCTCAAAATAAAGTAACAAACAATCTTTATAATAAGAAAGCAGCAAATCAAACTAAAAGCAATTAAAATACAAAGTGAAATCAAAAAATCCCCCAAATTTTCACTGAAAACCACAATGAAATAAAACTGTACCAGTACAGTTAAACTGTACCTGATGAAGCCATTCTAAGCTGCAATACACATTGGGATTCATTCCGTTTGCGCATGGGTCCCCAGCATTCATGGTTATTCTTTGGTCTGGTTATTGGGCGATCTTTATACTGCATGACATTCTTACTGGTACAGTTTCTTTCATTGTGGTTCTCGTTAGCAGACAATTTGTCTTTAGCCTGGGGTATTACTTTTCATTTATTTTTTTTCCTTCATTTTTCTGATATATATAGTATATCACAAAAGTGAGTACACCCCTCAGATTTTTATAAATAGTATATATCTTTTCATGGGACTATACTGAAGAAATTAAACTTTGATAAAATTTAAAGAAGTCGCTGTACAGCTTTTATAACCATGTTAAAGAGCCCTCAATTTAACTCGGCACACAACCATCAATGTCTAAATCGCTGGAAACTAAAGTGAGTACACCCCTAACTGAAAATGGATAAATTGTGCCCAATTTGCCATTTTCCCTCCCCAGTGTCATGTGACTTGTTAATGTTACAAGGTCTCAGGTGTGAATGGGGAGAAGGTGTGTTAAATTTGGTGTGTTTACTGTCACACTCTCATACTGGTCACTGGAAGTTCAATATGGCACCTCATGGTAAAGAACTGTCTGAGAATCTGAAAAAAAAATAATTGTTTCCCTACATAAAGATGACCTAGGCTATAGGAATATTGCCAACACCCTGAAACTGAGCTGCAGCGCGGTGGCCAAGACCATACAGCGATTTAACAAGACAGGTTCCACTCAAAACAGGTTTGGCCATGGTCGACCACAGGAGTGAAGTGCACATGCTCAACGTCATATCCAGAGATTGTCTGTAGAAGTTAAAGGGGCAAGGGGTCAGCCTGTCAGTGCTCAGATCATATGCCGCGCTTTGCATCAAATTGATCTGCATGGCTGTTGTCCCAGATGGAAGCCTTTTCTAAAGTTGATGCAAAAGAAAGCCCACAGAATAAGGACATGGATTACTGGAACCATGTCTTGTGGTCTAATAAGACCAGGATAAATGTATTTGGTTCACATGGTGTCAAGTCTGTCGCGGCACCCAGGTGAGGAGTACAAAGACAAGTGGGTCTCGTCTACAGTCAAGCATGGTGGTTGGAGTGTCCTGGTCTGGGGCTGCATGAGTGCTGCCGCCTGGGTGGAGCAAAAGTTTGAGGGAACCATGAATGCCAACATGTACTGTGACATACTGAAGCAGAGTATGATCCTCTTTTCTGAGCCGCAAGGCAGTATCCAACATAACAACCCCAAACACATCTCCAAGATGACCGCTGCCTTGCTAAAGAAAATCAGGGTAAAGGTGCCAGACAGGCCAAACATGTCTCCAGATCTAAACCCTATTGAGCATCTGTGGGGCATTCTTTAAGGAAGGTGGAAGAGCGCAAGGTTCACCAGCTCCGTAATGTCGTCATGGGGGAGTGGGAGAGGATTCCAGTGGCTGCAACCTGTGAAGCTCTAGTGAACTCCATGCCCAAAAGAGTTAAGACAGTGCTGGAAAATAATGGTGGTCACACAAAATATTGACACTTTGGGCATAATTTGTCCATTTTCACTTAGGGGTGTACTCACTTTTGTTGCTAGCGGTTTAGACATTGATGGCTGTGCATTGAGTTATTATGAGGGCACACCAAATTTACACTATTATACAAGATATACACTGACTACTTTACATTGTATCAAAGTGTAATATATTCATTCAGTGTTGACCCATGAAAATATATAATACAATATTTACAAAAATGTGAAGGGTGTACTCACTTTTGTGAGATGTCTTTTTCCTCTGTTTTATCCTAGATCATCTTTTTCATAAATGTGGGGCATTGTATATCATATCCTTGTGTGGGGTTAAACTGTTAAAGCTGTATTAAAGTGTATTTAAACTCTGGAAATTTGGGGGATTATTTTGTATCCCATTTTCTATTTTAATTGTTAAATTTGATTTGCTGCTTCCTTTGATTATGTAATAAAGACTTTGTATTAGTTACTTTATTTTGAGGTGTGCAGTCTTCTATGAAGTGTTACATTTTTTTTTAATTGATTACAAAGCATCTATAACATCTCCGGACTTGTGTATTTTAGTAAATTTTTTGTGTTCCCTGTGAAATAACAATTCTAGAATCTCTTATTTTATAACTCTGATTTGTGCCGTTCCTCTGTTATTCGTTCTAGAGATTTAATACTGGATCTGTCAGATGGGTGTTGCCAGTTGGGAGTGTGTCCCTGCAATGTCCAATCAGTGTTGACAGAGTAAGGCCTCGTTCACACGGCTTATTCTGCCGCGTATTGGCGCCGTACTGCGCGCCGGATTTGCGCTGCAGTACGGCGCCAATCCGCGGCAGCAATTACGGTAATCCACTGCTCTCATTGAGAACAGTGGAATCCGTCGCTCCTCCCCACTCGGCGAATCCGCCGCGGGGGGAGAAAGTGACATGCACATTATTTACGGCGCGGACGCGCCATAAACAATGCATTGTCTATGGGGCCGGGAGCGGCGCTCCGGCCCCACCCCCGTCCCGCCCCTTATTCACGGCGGATTTGTGCGCTCAATACGGCTCACAAATCCGTCGGGAATAAGCCGTGTGAACACGGCCTTAGAGTGTGCAGGGACACACCCCTCTAAAAACTAGAATGGTAACACCCAGCTGACAGGTTAGGTACTTTCACACAGTGCGTTTTTTCAATGCATTTTTTGTGCAGGGAGGCACAGCAATTAATGCTGTACATTGCTGCACAAAAATCGCGGTAATTCGCGAAATTACCGCGATTTTTGTGCAGAAATGTACAGCATTAATTGCTGTGCCTCCCTGCACAAAAAACGCATTGAAAAAACGCACCAAAAACGCACAGTGTGAATGCACCCATTCAGTAATACATTGCTAGGAGGAATAAACCAAGGAACAGCACAACGTAGAGTTATAAAGAAGAGGCTCCAGAATTGGAGTATTTACTAAAACATATTAAGAACGGCTACTGGTGGGTTGTACCAATAATGTGCCTGCACAGCAGTGAGGACTGTAACATTGATATATACTTTATTTATAGCCGAGTATGAGATTAAAGGGAGTGTCCGAGATTGGAAAAGAAGCTTGGCAGCCGATTTCCAAAAACGGCACCAAATCTGTCCATCTGTGTGTGGAATAACCACCCAATTCACTTCAACAGAGTAGAGCTTCACTGTCGGACACAACTCTGGACAGGTGTGATTCTGTACATGGAAGGAAGCCATGTTTTTCTAATCCTGGAAAATCCTATTGGAAAAGCTGCATCCTCAGTTGTGTGTGTTTTGGGACTTCCATAAAATAAGTGCAATGGAATGGTGTTGCACATGAACTTCAATTTCCATTTATCAATTGCAATTGGTAGCCATAGAATATGCCACCATTATACCTGACACACAGTGCATTCCATTAGGGTAATTTTATAAGCATTTATCTGTCTGAGATGATTTCCCCTTTTCTAGCAGAAAATTAGGGCCCACCAAGTAGTTCAGGAAAATGAATTATTATTTTTATGTGCAAATGGTTTTCACTAAAGTTATCAGTCTGTGACCATAAGGGTATGTTCACACGACGTTTTTTGATCCGTTTTTTGGACCCAAAACGGATCCAAAAACTGTATCTAACAATGTGCAGTGTGATTTACATTGGTTTCAATGTAAAACACGCATCTAGGTTCAGACGAGTGACCGCTGCTGCGTGTTTACTTGCGTCTTTTCAATGCGTTTTTCGGATCCGTTTTAAGAATTGACATGTCAATTCTACTTGCGTTTTACGCAAGTGAAATCCCCCTAGGAAACAATGGAGTGCGCGTTTGAAGCCCGAAAAACGGATCCAAGAGAGCAACGTACTTTTGGGTACATTTTGGATGCGCTTTTGATACGAAAAATGCATCCGAAAAATGCATTGGATTAAAATTTGAAGTGTAATACACTAAATCAGCCGCTAGAGGTCTCATTTGATCTAGAAGAACGGTTTGAACTTTAGTAACCTAAAGACCCAATAGAGGGCGCTAACAGCATTTTACATGTTTCATGACCATGATGGCACTTTCAGCATTTTAATGTGTTTAATTTTATAAATGTTTTTAATGTATTGAATATATAAAAGCAGTTTTTTAGTATAGAATGGGTGTTTATAGAAATTATAGAAGTTTAACTAATACATATAATGTTTTAGATAGTTTATTATAGAATGTTGAGTGGTTTCAGTATAATGCTAAAACCACTCCACATTCTATAATAAACTATTTATCTAAAATGTATTAGTTAAAACTTCTATAATTTCTATAAACACCCATTCTATACTAAAAAACTGCTTTTATATAATTCAATACATATAAAAAGCAATTTATAAGATAAAACATGTAAAATGTTGAGTATAGCGCCCTCTATTGGACTTCATCTGAAACACATGTAAAATGCTTTAGTATAGCGCCTCTATTAGGCATCCTCTTACACTACAACTTAACCACTTTCCACTCTAAGTGAAAATGTAGGTCATTAGGTTACTAAAGTTCAAACAGTTTAGATCAAATGAGACCTCTAGGGGCCAGTTTAGTATATTACATACCCTTACATATATACATATGTAAGGGTAAAGAATATTACTATATTACTTAAGATTCTACCTTTTCAAACTACAACCTGTGTGTATATATATATATATATATATTGAAAAATGGATCCAAAAAAATGCATCCAAAAAAGCATCAGCTGCTGCGTTTTTGGGATAGTTTGGATGCAGTTTTCAATGCGTTTGTCTTCTAGTTGAAAACTGATCCAAAACGTCGTGTGAACATACCCTAAGAAAGCATTGGCACAAGTAGCTGTTTCACAAATACATAGACTGATGTTAATTCGACATTTATTCCCTTGTCCACCTTGTGTTCTGCTGAACTGCAAATAGCTCCGTATTAAAGGCCATAAAATGGCATTTTTAACAATTAACGGAATTGTTCCATCTCTTCATCTCCTCTCTCAGTTCTTAGCTTGCTATAGGCTAGCCTAAAAAACAGCCACGCATTTCAGGTTCTCACTGTAACTTCTATGGGAGTACTGAATATAGCCGAGAGAGCGCACTCCAGGTATATTTAGAACTTCCATAGAAATAAATAGGGAAGGGCTGCACAAATGCGGCAATTTCTCTGTTCTCTGAGGTTGGCTTGCAGCGCGCAAAGAGCTGGCTTCAAAGAGGAGATTAAAATATGGGACAACCCCTTTAAGAATATGCATTTTTTTTGTTTTTATTATCTGCATCTTAAGAAGATATGTGAATTGACCTAATAGACTAATGATCATGTTCGATAAATGTAAGCAGCCTAAATCTTCATCTTGGTGGGCCCATTATTAAAATGACATCACTCATTGAGACCTCTGTTTTTCGAATTTTAACCAGCCTGGGCCCTGTTGTAGAAAAGGCACGCATGAGTCTAAATGCTGAAAGCACTGCTATTTGCAGAATAGGATGCATGCATCTACATATATAGTACAGTAAGCATGCGGCTCCATAAACAGCACTTTCCTATTTCTCTTCCACATACTGCAGAAGTATTGTATATTTTTTATATTACAGGGTTGCTCCAGAAAAAATTACACTTTTTATGTTTAAAAAACAAACAAAAAACCTCACTTGTTCACACTAGAAGCATTACTGCTAATGATTGTCTAGAAGTGAATACATCTTGTATAATGCAGTGAATCATTCCTGGTTATTTTGTTACCATGTAGTTAAAGTGAAGCCAGGAACATTTTGGAGTGTAGGCACTCCTCACAGCATGAGAGTGACTTCTAAGGATAATTAGATCTTGATGAAAGGTAAAACTTTTTCGCATAAAAACCATAGCGTACATTAAACATCATTAAATAGTTGGTTGAAGGTGCCCTGTAATCAGAACACTTTATGGCTTTTTGTAACTAGACGGTAATTCATCAGCTGTAAGCTTCCAGAGATATCATTGATATAAAAGCTTTTGGGTGTACAGAAATCATGCGCTGATTCAATATCTGTTTCCAGGAACCTTGACTTTTGCCGATATATGGATGCTGTAATGATACCTGATGGGTGAATTATTTGGAAGCTTGTTAAATTAAAGGGGTTGTCTCGCTACAGTGATCGCTGCTTTTTATGTTAAAGATCTTGCATAAACAAGTCACTTTGCAATATGTGTCCATTAACAGTGTCCTACCTATTCCTAGATATCCCCTCTTGTATGGGCTTCATCAGCTCCTCAGGTCACTATAGCTACAGACCTGCTTGATCTCTCCTGATAGGCTGCCAACACTGGTTGCTATAACTACAGACCTGGCTTCTACAGTAGCCTGGTAGAAGCCAGTAAACACCCCCTGAATTCAACGTGAAACCAAGAAAACAGGACTGAGGAAGTTGAATCAATGTAGTGAGACAACCCCTTTAATTGTACATCAGTTGGTATGATATTTTGTAACATACATGTCATATTATTCATCAATTCTAAACTTTAAAAACAAATTGGCCATGATTTTGCCATAATTTCAGCACAGATATCGTGGACAACAGGCTCAAATTTTGGAGTCAAGACTGGCTTGCATCTATTAATATTGACACCTATGTATGTGAATGCCCAGTAGACAAGGTTCCCAAGGTCCCTTTTCATGAACCAAAGTGTATTCCCCTTTAAAAAAGTTCTAGTTTTGTAAAACTAACATTAAATTAGGGGATGATGGGGGGAAATAGGAAAAAAGGCATACTTACCTTCTAGTCTGCCAGCACTGCTGCTCTATAGCACCCCAGAATTAGCTTCTCCTCACTTGTACCATAAAACAGCAGAGGCTTAGGACATGTCCCCACGGCATCGGTTTGCGGACGGTTTGTGGTTTTGCAGACCGTCTGAAAAACCGGCAGCAAACTAACACACCGGGCTTCTATGGAAAACCCGTGCAACAGCCCCCACTGCACGGGTTTTCAACCTGGCGGTTTTTCAAGCCGCCCGAAAAACATTGTGCATGTTAATTCTTCCGTCCGGTTTTCGGATGGAATATGTGCATGTGAATGGGAAGGGGGAGGGCTATTCTTCCATTGCCGTGTAAACGGGCCCTTTTAGTCCATTCACTCTCTGTGGGGTATGAACATGTGCTGTTGGACTGCATGTGGCACAGGGAGTGAAAGAGCAGATCCTAGAGGCGTTACAGAACGCCAGCAGCTAGAGACCTGGAGGTAAGTATGCATTTTTTTTTTTCCCTGAATATTTCCTTAATATTATTTTAACAAATTCGAACACCCCCTACAAGGATTTATGCATCTCTCTGATTTTCACTGTTGTGAAAAGTCTATTGTTTTTAGCTATATTTCAGCTGCTACAGGTTGCTATGAAAGATTAGAAATGACCAAGTGTTTTTATGATGCTCTCAATTACCACTTGTTGTAATGGGAGTTAAAGAAATACACTGTATATATATAATGCGCATGAACCCTAAAGTAGTCACTGTAAAAATGCACCCTTATCACAAATTATTAATATTAACTGTGTTCTTTTTTTTCTCTCCTTTTGCCCTGTGCATGTCTCCGACTGCTCCTTCTGCATGACCTTAAATTCACAACCCACCCTCCCTGTCACTCCTTATCCCTGTGCTTTCACCCTGTCACCCACCACTGGCATGGCATGTCCTGGACACCTGAACGATCACTTTCTGTAACAAGGAGCACTCCGGCACACTTGGCCCAGAGGAATTTAAAGCCTGCCTCATCAGCTTGGGTTACGATATTGGAAACGATCCTCAGGTACTTAAAATCTTATGTGTTGCAGCATATTGTTGTATAACACCGTGCTTTTCCCTCCCAGGTACTGTGGACTAGTGTTGGTTTACTTCATATTGAGAAGAAATAATGTATTTTTTCTTGATGTTTGTGTGTTTTATCTTCTCTCTATCTCCCACATTTCTAAAAATGTATCTTCATTTCATAAACTGTTTTTCCTGTAAATTCCTTATTTTATATAAATCTGTTCCCTCGCTGCTCCTTTGCCTTTCTGACTGTCCTGTTTCTGATCTGCATCACACTGTCCTTTATTCTGTCCTTTTCTTCAATGAATATCCTGCAGAAGAAGACTGGTATGCTGGATAGTGATGATTTCCGAGCCTGTCTTATCTCCATGGGGTACAACATGGTAAAGTAAAACCTCCTCTAAGATCATAGTTGACTATGATAAACTGTGCGGGAATATTGTATCCATCGCGGTTTGTGCATTTACTAAAGCTTGCTATAAATATAGAACTTAATGACTTAAAGGGGTTTTGCCACGATCTCATTTCATACCTCCTGTATCCTGCTCTTCAGCTCTGTGTGCTCAGAAGGGGGCGTGTGTGATTTGTTTGAATTGCCCAGCACGATGACGTCACCTGGCCTTTCCTCTCTCTAGTCAAAGAAAGGTCTGTTTATGTCAAGCATTGTGAGTAGCTGAGTGGTAAAGTTTTTGCCTCCAGGCATAAGGGTCCTCGGTTCAAATCCCTGCAGGAACCAAACCTGTGTTTTTATTTCTCTTTATCAATGCACAGACCTCATTGAGGTTTCTTTTTTATTTATTTGCACCATTTGACTAATTTCTAAGGCGCACAGAGGACGGGAGTAGAGTGACAGCACCCGGGGTTTGAACACTCAGTAGCTGCTTAAGAGAAGAAGTGATGTCTGAGCATGTGCGACCAGGACTGAGGAGCTCTCAGCCCTGGTCGTATCCCTTGGAGACGAGCTGTAAACAATGGATCACTAAAAGAGCAGCTAAAACAAAAACGGTGCAGAATTTGTAATAATAATGAATGGTGAAAATGTTTATTTCATTTGCAAGCTTCCCACGTCAATTTTACTTCGTGGCAAAACCCCTTTAATGCTGATACTCTACATATCCAGCTGCCCAGGACTGCACCAGATCATAATGTTGAAATGCAGCAAAAAAAAAAAATATATAGATAGATTCATATGATCGTTATGTTTTAGGTGGATTTTGTAGCAACAACTAGGGCGATAGTAGGTATTGAGGAGAGAATAGCATTCAGCTCCATGCATTCACCTAGTAAATATATAGAGTGCATTGAGCATAACCAATGGTCCACAGGGCTGATTTCCTATTTAGTATAGCAAATGGGTTTTGGCAAGTCATGGCAATTGCTTATTCGCAGCCTATGCCTGGGGCACCAAGAGATGTTCATAACCACATGAGCTGCTCCATTAGGAAATACACATATTTTCAATATATTTTCTTTTTCACCAAGAGATCTTGCCTAGCCCCTGCTATTTAACCCTCAAAATATTGCCAATGTTGTGCTAATCTGTAGATAGGCCAGTATCCGCCCCTTCTCCCACTCACACACACACTATTTAGATGCCCCCTATATACCTTGCATTAGGTTGTGGAAATTGGCATGATCAAGAAAATACTGGTTCTGTTAGGGTATGTTCACACGGCGTATTAAAGTACAGCACATACGTCTAAAGCACAGTCCATTACCATTGTACTGCTGCAGTCACTAAATGCAGTTTAATACATTCAGGGAGAGCTGTAAGTGAGGACAAGGCAGAATGACTGTATTAGCAGATTCTGACAGGTTTCCCAGAGCAGTTTAAGAATTAAAGGGGGACATGTATGATAACGGTCTTGGTCTTGGTCTATGTTCACACGGCGTAATTTCGTCGCACATTTCGCCGCGTATTTGCGCTCTAATACGGGCGAGATGCGTGCCCAAATTACGGTAATCCACAGTTCTCAGAAAGCTATGGATTACGCCTCCTCTACCCATTCATACAATACGATCGTACTGTATGCGCGGGGAGATAAGTGACATGTCAATTACTTGCAGCGAATACGCGCCGCGAGTAATGAATGTCAATGGAGTCGGCGGACTGCTAAACCCTCCCCCCACGCCTCGGGAGTACGCTTGTATTAGCGCGAGCTCCTGAAACACACGATGTACTGTACGCGCCGCAGTACATCGTGTGAACATAGCCTTAGACCTATACAGTTCTCATACTTGTGGCCCAAAGTCTTTATTTGCTGGTTGTGATTTGATCTATTTTTTTTTTTTATCTTTTATAAAATTGTTTTGATTGTGGTAACACAAATAATTATGAATGTAATATCTTAACAGACAAAGTGATGCTAATGAGACTACTGCTTGGTTGTTCTTTGGGTAAAGCATAGACTATTGAATAAGAGAATTTACAGATGCACCAGAAAGTAGCTTGAAATCTATGTGGCCATCAGTTTTGTTTTAGTTTAGTGAAATCAGAAAATGTACTAACTTAAGGTACAGCTCCACCTTTTAACCCTCTATAAGTATACGAGTAGATACCCATCCCAGGACAGTGACTGTAATAGAAAATGCATCAACTTAATGGAAAAGTTCTTGTCCTAGGACAATGACTGCAATCTATAAATAAATATACAGGCGGTCCCCGGGTTATGAACGGGATAGGGACTGTAGGTTTGTTCTTAAGTTGAATTTGTATGCAAGTCAGAACAGGTATATTTATTAAATGTAACTCCAGCGAAAACAAAATTATTTAGTGCAGGGAAGAGTTAACACCCCTTTTATATTTGTTTCACTCTTTGTGCCCCTGTTTAGAAGATTTCAACTTTTTGTCTCATGTGCTGCTGTGACATGCTGGCACTTGTAGTTCAATGTTCCACAGTAGCTAGTAGCTGTGGAACCACAAGTACCAGCTTCCACAGTAGCACATGTTAAACACAAGTACTAACCAGCATCCATCCAATTAGAATATCTGCTGCTGTGGCATGCTGGCTCTTGTAGTTTTACAGTAACTAGCTGTTGTGGAACATGGAACCACAAGGGCCAGCATGCCACAGCAGCAAATGTTAAACACATATGCTAATCAGTACCCATACAATTAGTACATGAATGGTGTGGAATGCTGATATTTGTTGTTCCACAACTACAGATGCCATCATACCACACATATAATAATTGTATGGGTGCTGACACAGTACAGTGCTGCATATAACATTGGAGCCGGCCGGGGAGTGGTGGGGACTGAGAGCAGTAAGAACCGATCTGGCATGCTGGGGCCAACATTGCAAGACAAGAATGCTGTGAGGGAGAGCTGTTGTGCCGGCCTGAAAACAGAGGTTTCCAGCACAACGCAAACTAACTACTATAAAAAAAAGAGCTGCTGTGCTGTGCCAGCCAGAGGATGCCGTGGGCAAAGGAGACTTGTGATGTTCCGATGTTATTATGGGGTGTGACTCAGAGTGTCTTGCCAGCATGTTGAGCCACAGGTCTCCGCTTGTAACTATGAGATAGATGTAAGTCTGAACGACGTAAGTTGGGGGTTACGTGCGTGCGTGTGTGCGTGCGCCACAACCAAACTCACTCCACTTTGCCCAGTACTCAGCGGTGTAGTGTGTGTTTAACATTTGCTGCTGTGGCATGCTGGCACTTGTGGTTCCATGTTCCACGACAGCTGGTTACTGTAAAACTACAAGAGCCAGCATGCCACAGCAGCAGAGATTCACGCTGAGTCACACCCCATAAGAACTTCGGAACATCGGATATATACACTCACCGGCCACTTTATTAGGTACACCTGTCCAACTGCTCGTTAACACTTAATTTCTAATCAGCCAATCACATGGCGGCAACTCAGTGCATTTAGGCATGTAGACATGGTCAAGACAATCTCCTGCAGTTCAAACCGAGCATCAGTATGGGGAAGAAAGGTGATTTGAGTGCCTTTGAACGTGGCATGGTTGTTGGTGCAGAAGGGCTGGTCTGAGTATTTCAGAAACTGCTGATCTCCTGGGATTTTCACGCACAACCATCTCTAGGGTTTACAGAGAATGGTCCGAAAAAGAAAAAACATCCAGTGAGCGGCAGTCCTGTGGGCGGAAATGCCTTGTTGATGCCAGAGGTCAAAGGAGAATGGGCAGACTGGTTCGAGCTGATAGAAAGGCAACAGTGACTCAAATAGCCACCCGTTACAACCAAGGTAGGCAGAAGAGCATCTCTGAACGCACAGTACGCCGAACTTTGAGGCAGATGGGCTACAGCAGCAGAAGACCACACCGGGTGCCATCCTTTCAGCTAAGAACAGGAAAACTGAGGCTCCAATTTGCCCAAGCTCATCGAAATTGGACAGTAGAAGATTGGAAAAACGTTGCCTGGTCTGATGAGTCTCGATTTCTGCTGCGACATTCGGATGGTAGGGTCAGAATTTGGCGTCAACAACATGAAAGCATGGATCCATCCTGCCTTGTATCAACGGTTCAGGCTGGTGGTGGTGGTGTCATGGTGTGGGGAATATTTTCTTGGCACTCTTTGGGCCCTTTGATACCAATTGAGCATCGTTGCAACACCTTGTGGAATCTATGCCACGAAGAATTGAGGCAGTTCTGAAGGCAAAAGGGGGTCCAACCCGTTACTAGCATGGTGTACCTAATAAAGTGGCCGGTGAGTGTATATATACACACACACACCCACTACACTGAAAACAATACACATGTAGATGAATATGCCAATAAATGACCCCAGTCTGATAAATACATAGATAATACAGCATGTCAAAAAGTAAATGCCAAAAGGGGTAAGAGAGGTAGAAAAAATGACTGTGGAAATTAAGAGCACAATAACAAACATAAAAAGTATATACACAAATAAAACAAGATGGTACCTGTGTGCCCAATGCACGTTTCACTTTCGCTCCTTTAAAGGGGTTGTCTCACTACAAGGATTGCTTTTTATGTTAAAGATCTTGCAAAAACAAGTCCCTTTGCAATATGTGTCCATTATCAGTGTCCTACCTATTCCTAGATATCCCCTCTTGTATGGGCTGCATCAGCTCCTCGGGTCGCTATAGCTACAGACCTGTTCGATCTCTCCTGATAGGCTGCCAACACTGGTTGCTATAGCTACAGACCTGGCTTCTACTGCAGCCTAGTAGCAGCCAGTAAACACGCCCCTGAATTCAAAATGAAACCAAGAAAGCAGGACTGAGATAAGATGAATCAATGTAGTGAGACAACCCCTTTAAGGGCAAATGAACCTGATCTTGGTCAAGTATGTAACGAGAGGAAAAATCCTGTCCCTTTAATAGATGAATACAGTATTCAGATTAGCTTATTTTTCTGTTATAAACTTTGTCATACCACTAACATATTCAGCTGAGCAGAATAGTGAACTTACAAAATAACATATATTACAAACCAATAATAACAATGAAATGTGAGAGGAATCTGCCTGTAAGAGCTGAAGCTGCCTATACACCTTATATATAAAGCAACTGGAATGGCCGTGGTTTACAACTTCCAATAGCTGGTGCTGACAGATGTTTTTTGTTTCTTTTTTTTTTTGGTTTGTTTTTTTTACTTCTCACCATTTATCATTTGGGATGATGTGCGTGGTGTAATTAGCCATTCACCACCTTTAAATTGGCCTTAGTGGCCTATAGCTAGCACCATAGTTCTTATTTTACTACTGAGCTGCCATCCTGTGTGCATTTATATAATATGTATGGATAGCTTAAAAATAAGCCCTCTGCACTGATGTTTAGGTAACAGTTAAATTAATTAGGTCACTTTAAACCACAGCGCTTATTCATTTTCATTGTATTCCTTTCTAGGGTGAAGCCGAATTTGCACGCATTATGGGAATTGTAGATCCCAACAGGCTAGGAGTGGTGACATTTCAAGCCTTCATTGACTTCATGTCTCGTGAAACTGCAGATACCGACACTGCTGACCAAGTCATGGCTTCTTTTAAGGTCCTTGCTGGTGATAAGGTTTGTACAAGTTTAATTCTAATTACTGATAATCAGGGCTGGGACAAGGTATTCTGGTGCCCTAGGCAAATAAGGCACAACGCGCCCCCCCCCAAATGGAAAATTCAGCCCACTCCATGCCTCCTTGCACCCCCTTTTCTGCTTGGGATAAAGTGGCGCCCTAGGCGGTGGCCTACCTTTGCCTACCCATCGTCCCAGCCCTGCTGATAATAAATCTAGTGAGTTATTAGGTACCCGGTTAGGTGCCAGTGACACAGAAAAGGGCCTCCCTTACCTCCCCCTCCCACCCCATTGTATGTTGAATATTTCTAACGGATTTATTGGACCTTGAAAACTGAGCACCAACAGATTTATTTAAATATCTTTTATTGACCTATGTTTTAGCTCAGAGACATCAAGATGAACATACAATACAAATACTATTGTTTCATACCTTAGGGTGCAGAAAACCTAAAAACAATTTCATGCAACAAAAGTGTTACCTGTAAGTCACCATCAAATCCTTAATTCAAACAGTGATGCTTGTTGTTTTGATTAGATGGGTTATTCCAATCTGCTGGCGTATTGTATTGATAATATAATATGATATATAATTGGCTGGGGTCCAATCTCTGGGACCACAACTGATCCTTAGGATGCAGTTTTCCCTGCACAGAGGTGCTCCCGACCATCCAGCAATAAAGAAACATGCAGCACAATGGGTGGCTGGGGTGGTGCCTAGCAGGGAAAAATAGCAAAGGGGATGAAGCATTAGGGCACGGCCACACAGCAAGTGTAAAATGCCGGTCGGATTCTTTTTAAGAATCCGGGCGGTATTTTATCTTCTTTTGATGGTTTTGGCAGACTGTTCTGTCCATCGTTTGCGGATTCGCCCCCCCCCCCCCCCCTTCCCCTTAACCATTGACTAGCACACCTTCCGCCTGAAAATCGGATGGAAGATTGTGCATATTCCGAGTTGTTCGGAACGCCAACGGTTAGAAATCCGTCCAGCTGAAAATCCGTTCAGTGTAGACTACTATGCTGATTTTCTTTTAAAGTCTATGGGGATGGTTGCTTGTCCGTTTCAGATGGTCTCCAAATCCGCAAACCGTCTGAAAATCTGATGAAAAAAAACACGCCGTGTAGACGTACCCTTAGGGCTTGTTCACACAGCTTATTTGGACGAGGTTTTCGGAGCGTTTCCTCGCCCAAAACCTCATCCAAAACGCCCCCAGTCCATTTAATTGATTCCTATGTAAAACCTCGTTCACACACGACGAGGTTTTTACACACTTCTTTGGAAGCGCTGAAAAAGAAGTGTCATGTCAATTCTTGAAGCCCGTTTTGGGTGCGGTTTTTGTCCTGGCTATTAATTTGTATGGGTGAAAACCTCGTCGAAAACCTGATCCAAAACCTCGCCGAGAAACGCCTCTAAAACCTCATCTGAAGAAGCGCGTTTCAGGCGAGGTTTTGGGAACGGAAATGCTCCGAAAACCTCGTCCAAAAACACGTCCAAATAAGCCGCGTGAACATGCCCTTAAACTGTTTCTGTGGCTACTTCATTCTCAGCATCCAATGGGTTCCTGGAGGTCAGACCTTATTAAATATGAAGCTTTTGCATATCCCAGCAATGTGCAATTTTTTTAGAAGATGGGAATACCCTTTTAGGCATAGACACAACCAAAACATTTCAAAGAGCGCTCTTAAATGCTTTGCCTTTTCTGCGATAGCATTATATCAAGTCCTTGCATGTTGGCTATCCTACAATCAAGCAGGACAAGCGCCTTGCCTCCAAGCCTTAAACCTTTAAGGACACCGTTCTTTTGGGTTTTTCTTTTTTGCTTTTTCCTCCCTGCTTTTTTTTATTTTGTTGTATGAGGGCTTGTTTTTTTCAGGACAAGCTGTACTTTTTAAAGGCACCATTTCTTGTACCATATATTCAAGAAACCCCCAAAACTTTTTATGGGATGGAACGCAAAAAAAATAAAACCGCAATTGCACCTTTTCGTTCAAAATGACATGCCATCTTTATTCTGTCGGTACGATTCTGACAATACCAAATTTATATAGTTTTTATTAATTTTCAAAACAAATACGGTAATAAAACCTTTAAGAAAAAAAATCTGCTTCGCATCGCCATGTTGTGAGACCAATAAGTACAATCATGGCAGCCATGGAGGCCTTCTTTAGACTTATGGCTTGCATGGCAACCAAATGGAATCCCGTTTGGGGAAGCCATCAGGGGCTGCAGCCTCACAATTTAGTACAGTACGGCAGTAATTACGCGGGGTGATTTGGGAGTCGCGGTGATCAGCGCGTACTCCAGCGGTGCGTATTGTACGAGCGGGGAGAGGAGGCGTAATCCATAGTTCTCTATGAGCGCAAATACGTCACGAATTGCGCGCCGAAATTAGCCCGTGTGAACATACCCTAAGACTTTCTTTGTTGCCCATAGCAACCAATCAGAGCTCCCCTTTCATTTTTTCAGCGCACTATAGGAAATGAAAGGGGATCTCTGGTTGCTATGGGCAACAAAGAAAGCCTTACACATAGACAGTTTCATACATGTGGCCCTTACAGTATGTTCACACGACGTGTTGGATCTGTTTTTAGATGCATGTTCAAATCCCTGTTTCAGGCCCTAAATGGACCCAAAACCGCATCTAAAATGAGCAGTGTGATTTACATTGCTTTCAATGTGAAACACGCATCAGGGTTCAGACGAGTGATCACCGATGTGTGTTTACATACGTCTTTCTGATCCGTTCCAAGAATTGTCATGTTCTTGATCCAAAAGACGCAGCAGACGCCCTGTTTAAAACTATAGGGTGCAATCCTGCTGCATCCAAACGCAGCTGCGTGTTGGATCCGATTGACGCAGCGCTTTTGAATTCGTTTTTCAGATCCAAAACACCGTGTGAACATATCCTTATTCTAAGACTATGTTCACACGACGTAATTGCAGCGCGTACAGTAAGGCCGCAGTTACGCCGTGTGATTTGGGAGTCGCGCTGATCAGTGGACACTCCCGTGGCGCGGGTCGGCAGCCCGCCGGCCCCATTGACAGTCAATACTCGCAGCGCGTATTCGCCGCAAGTAATTGACATGTCACTTATCTCCCCACACGTACAGTACAATCGTATTGTACGAGCGGGGAGAGGAGGCGTAATCCATAGTTCTCTATGAGAACTATGGATTACCGTAATTTCAGCGCACATCTCGCTCGTATTACAGCGCAAATATGACGCAAAATGCGCGCCAAAATTACCCCGTGTGAACATACCCTAAGAACTAGAGATTGTTCAAAGTAGCAGTTGCCTTTATATACAAAATGAGATCCATGTTTTAACAGCTTTACAATTGTTTTACTGATTTGTCCATCTGTGCTCATCACATAAGTCAATGTCAGACTGTGCAGGGACAGCCCCCCCAATGGTAACACCTATCTGACAGATTGGTAATGAATTTCTAGAAGAAATATCAGAAGAACCACAAAACATACCGATCAAAGGAAAAGTGCTCCAGATTTATTTCATAGGAAACGGTAGTATTTACTAAAGCAGACATGTCAGGAATGGCCGCAGGTCTTTAAAGCCGATTTGCCATCTGAATATGCTGCCATAGGTATGGGCTGCATATTACAGGCCGCTACATGCTGCTACAATTAGAATAAACATAGAAGATAGTGAGTAATGTCCACGCACCAGTAAATAATCCTCTTGTATTGAATATTTTATTCTAGAACTACATTACCGCTGACGAGCTGCGCCGGGAGCTTCCTCCAGACCAAGCAGAGTATTGCATCGCCAGGATGGCACCTTACATGGGACACGATGCCGTCCCGGGAGCTCTGGACTATATGTCATTCTCTACAGCGCTGTATGGTGAAAGTGACCTTTAACTCTTTACTACTCACCCTGCAGTCACTGCAGCGCTGACTGTCCACCACTCCTGTACGCAATGTGGTTTCAGCTTTCACGCCTTTTCTGTGTCTCCATAGCTCACCAGATGTAAAGTCACTCTTTCACCCCTCTAGTGTCCAGAGCCCTTGTCGCTCTGCTGCTGCAGGAAGGGTAACCATCTCTGACCTTAAAGCAATGGTTTACAAATAAAGTTTTTTACTAAAGACCTTTAAATGCATATTTTATTAAGAAAGTTACAAAAAAAAAGGTGAAATGTATTTTTCTGCCAACACAAAAGAGCAATTATCCTTTCTTTGTAGTTTGTCTGAAAAGAATAGTTGAAGGTTCCAGCTCCTTCATCCGTCTTCTTCTTTTTTTGCTATCCACCAAATGCAATTTTTGATAAACTTGAGTTAAACTATGTCAAGGTGGAAATACAACCTCATGGAAAGTGTCCATATTTTTCTAAGCAAGAACATTTAGTATGTTTTCAATATTTAATGTAATATAAGGAATGCAGCGTCCAGTCACCGGCTCGTCAACTTTATTTTTAATGTTGCTAAACATGGCTTGTTTTGAGACATGAAGCTTCGATAATAATTTGTCCTCAATATCTGCTTGTCACCAACCTTATTAAAGACAGGCTTGTTGCAGTTTTAATCATCTGTGTTATTGGTTACTTTCAAATAAATGACATTTAATAATTCAATTTATACTATTGGTTGTTTGTCATTTTTTTTATTTTATCCAAAAACAACAAATGTTCAGAACATCCAAAACTATTTTTAAAAAATTTACGTTGTGGCACGCTGACGTGGCGGTAAACGATGCAAACACAAATTTTGTAATTGTTTTTTCATGGGGTCTGTTGGATTCAACATGGATATTGGGATCCGGATGTAACGTATATCTATATACACTCCATCTCCAACCAAAGGTTTGAAGTCTGCTGGCCATGTCAGGAAGGACAAAGCACAGTGGAACTCTAAGGCTGAGTTCACACGGTACAGGACAAATACCGGCCGGCATTTGTCCTGTTTTGCGCCGGGGGGGGGGGGGGGGCGGCTTTTTTCCGCGATGAGCGGAGAAGAGCCCTCCCCCCTCCCATTGAGAAGCACAGATTCCGTCCGAAAACCGGACGGAAGATGGTGCTTTCTCAATGTTTTGCCGACGGCAAAACCGCCGGGCGGAAAACCCGTGCAGTGGGGACTGCTGCACGGGTTTTCCATAGAGCACCATTGTGCTCATTGTCGGCCGGTTTTTCAGGTGGACTGAAAAACCACAAACCGTCTGAAAAACCGGCCGAAAACCGGTGCAGTGGGGACATGCCCTAAGTTTCCATAAATACCTACAACCTCCCCCTCCAGACGTCCTGTAAATCCTATTTGATGAATAAACAATGGACACTGCCATCTGTTTGAGAAGACAACCTGCTTAAGGGGGAGTACCATTATCTCCTGACAGGAAGTAGACACCTGGATGGATCACCGCCACACTTCAGGGACATGTGATTGATGATTCAACAAGGCCTGGGGGGAGCAACTGATAGAATGACCTGTCCAGCGAGGCTGTTAACCTCTGGATCAAGAAGGACATCTACTGGAAGACGTGACCTCTACAACGAATTCTGTAGACTGTATAAGAATTGTGCTGATTGGTTAAGGGAGCTCTTGGAGGTGTTTCAGGGGCGGGCAATGGATGGGCCATGCATGTGGGTGTGTCTGGTATAAAAGATGGCACACAAGGTCAGTTAGGTCTCTTTCCCAGCATCCTTCCTGCCTCCCCTTTCCTATCCCCTGTCCCTTAGCTAAGCTTCTATATATATATATATATATATATATATATATATAGTGGCGGTACACAATGTATATTGGGAGTACACAATGTGTCGGGTGGGTGTCTACTCCCCATGTTCCCACGTACCCATGTTCCCGTGTTCCAGCACATGTTTTGACATGGCCTTGGAGGCCTACAAAAGCCTGCTGTTTCCGGGTAATCAGGGGGTGTGGTTAACTGCTGTTTTGGAGAAGCAGTGGAGCTTGGAGAGGAGGCCCCTTAACCCCCAGTTTGAGGAAGCCGTACCAGGGGAGGCTGGTGACGTGAGTGTGGCATGCTGGACGTAGTCCTGACTGCGGGTTTAGTGAGGGACCCCACTAATGTTTAGATAGTGGCTAGAGGGCCGAGGTTTTGTTTGTTTACTTGCTGTTCGTTATACTGAGCCTGAATAAAACTGGTTGAGGCCAGTTAAACGGAAGCCCCTGTGTCTGAGTGCCAATATTCCGTTTACCAAAGACGGCGATCCAGGAGCAAATACCCCCAGGACGGCCCAAGATGGCGCTGAACCATTGAGATGTTACATTGGTGGAGGATGCGGGCATGTGAGGGTATTTGAATCCTCAGATGGTCGGGACGGGCCCGCTTTTGAGATGGTTGATACATTTTCCCTGACAGTTATGGAGGACAATGTTACCAGTATCACAGAGGTGGTAGGTCCGGTGGTTTATGGCGACCCGCAGGTGGTCGCTATTAGCAGCCAGATGTCTGCTGTCCCTACGGTTAAAAATGTGTCTGTTATTGACTCCAGTGCACAATGTGAAATGGATGGTGTGCAAGATAAAGTAGTGACCCTGATAGAGGTTGAGTGTTCTCCCTTAGAGACGGTTACAGAGGATATGGAGGAAAGGTATCCATATTTTAGTGCAGTAAGTCGGTTTCACAGGAGCATTGAGAGGTGTGCACAGGGGAATGTGTCACTGGACATTAATGAAGGGCCCGTGCAGTAATGTCTGAACACGTTCTGGGAGATGGGAAAAACTGACATCAGTGATGAGGTTGGCCGTGGGAACCCTCAATTAGAAATGCATTTATGGTGGCCACATGGGTCCTAGGGTAGCGGAAGTTATCATTGAGGTAAACCAGATTTCCTCTGGTAGAAATCAGTGACAGCAAGTAGCCAAGAAAATGGAGCACAAGGACAGAGATGGTCAGTGAGGACCAGAAAACTTGGGATGAAAAAAGAATTTTTGGTCTCATGGTAATCCTGCAGTCAAAGAGGTAGCAGGTTGGGGTCTTAGGTGCGCCCCTAGGGGCAATGGTGGATAGTGACCCTGAAGGGTTGAAGTCATTACTGCCTCTGAAGTTAGTGGGGTTGCAGGATCCAACCAAGGTTTTCCTGCTTATATGAGACCCAAAATAGGGAAGAAACTGCCCAGTGGGCACAATACCAAGCTAGTCTATGTGTGGGAAAAGGCTACTAGGTCTGATATCGCTGATAGTGAGGTTGTCAGGAATAGCCCTTGAATGTCACCATATGGGCTGAAGGTGGGACATTGTTGCAGAGTGTGCATGTGTTATGCCACTATTTTTAAGTGGCTATGACCTGTCAGTTGTCCAGTGGGGGAGGAGTGCAAAGGTATGAGCCCACAACTGAGTTTTTATGGGGACCATTTTTTTCTCTGCCCCTGAGGTTTGTAGGGAAGACGTTGCCCAAAATAGGAGCTTTGACCCCGGAGGAGCCCGAGCAAGGTGAGAAAGTCCTACGGGCTTTATCAGAGGGGAGGGGTATGTGGCGGACCGGCTACATGTAGTTGCCTGTTTCTGCTACTAGGTGGAGATATACCAAGTGGTATATGCGACATGCCACCAAGGATATGTGGCCTTGGTGGAATAGGAGCCGGCATATGTATTGTCACCACACTAAAGGGTTTGGGCAAGGTGTATGGTTAGTTTGGCTTTTTAGCCGTTCTTGGGGTCGGCTCTTTTTGGGGAGTAGACAATGTGTCGGGTGGGTTGTCTACTCCCCATGTTCCCAACGTACCCATGTTCCCGTGTTCCAGCACATGTTTTGACATGGCCTTGGAGGCCTACAAAAGCCTGCTGCTCCAGGTAATCAGGGGGGTGTGGTTAACTGCTCTTTGGAGAAGCAGTGGAGCTTGTGAGAGGAGGCTCTTAACCCCCAGGTTTGAGGAAGCCAGAACCAGTGGAGGCTGGGTGACGTGAGTGTGGCAGTGCTGGACGGTAGGTCCTGACTGCAGGTTAGGAGGGGCTCAAAAAATGTTTAGATAGTGGCTAGACGGCCAGGTTTTGTTTTGTTTGTTTACTTGCTGTTCGTTATACATGAGCCTGAATAAAACTGGTTGAGGGCCCGTTAAACGGAAGCCCCTGTGTCTGAGTGGGCCCAAAATTCCTTTTACCAAAGACGGCGATCCAGGAGCAAATACCCCCAGGACGGCCCAAGATGGCGTCTGAACGCATGTGAGATGTTACAATATATATAATATATATATATATTATCCTTTGTAACAAACCCTTTAAAGATTCAGTTATTCTTGGTCAGTTATTAAGGCACCCCAAAAACCCAGTAGATTCAACAGGGTCTAAATAAGAGACGATGCATCAGAGCTATACTTGGGGCACAATTTTTTGCACGCATTAGTAGCGTAGAATGCGCCTGAATCTATGAGCCTGTTATACTGCAGGTCATAGATTTAGCACTTTCTAGCTACAAAGCGACACTTCTGGCTCAGGTAAACCACTTTTAAAGTGCTCTACCTGGTCCAGCATTAATGCGCCTGGATTTGCTGTTAAAAAGACATAAATGTGTAGTATCATACGGTTGTAGTGCGACACAACTCCCGCACGCCCCCCATTCTCAGGCGCATTACAAAGTGCCGCTCCGCGTTGAGAGTATTTTACATTGGCTTATGTACACGGATCTTGCGAGAATCCATAACCCATTAAGTTGTTGAGATTTGGTCATATGTTCCCTTTCTTGCTCTTCTACCACTGCTATATGGGCAGCCAATTTCTTTAAAGAGCATTTGTGACATCTCCTGACATGTTGGTTTTAGTAAATACTTATGTTCCCCATTAAATACCAATTCTGGAGCATCTTCCTATATCTCTGTGTTGTGCTGTTCCTCTGTTATTCCTCCTAGAAATACATTACTAAATCAGGCAGCCGGGTGTTACCATTCATGTTTTGAAAGGGCTGTCTACATGCTGACTGATAGCACTGATTGGACAATGTCAGACTGTGCAGGGACAGCCCCCCAAATGGTAACACCCATCTGATAGATTGGTAATGAATTTCTAAAAGAAATATCAGAGGAACCACAAAACATAAAGATCAAAGGAAAGATGCTCCAGAATTATTTCATAGGAAACGGTAGAATTTACTAAAGCAGACATGTCAGGAATGGCCGCAGGTCTTTTAAGGGGTTGTCTAACATAAAAAGCAATCCTTGTAGTGAAAGATCTTGCAAAAACAAGTCACTTTGTAATGTGTGTCCATTAACAGTGTCCTACCTATTCTGAGATATCCCCTCTTGTATGGGCTGCATCAGCTCCTCAGGTCACTATAGCTACAGACCTGTTTGATCTCTCCTGATAGGCTGCCAGTGCTGGTCGCTATAGCTACAGACCTGGCTTCTACTGCAGCCTAGTAGAAGTCAGTAAACACGCCCCTGAATTCAAAGTGAAACCAGGAAAACGGGACTGAGGTAAGATGAATCGATGTAGTGAGACAACCCCTTTAAAACTGATTTGCCATCTGAATATCCTGCCCTAGGTATGGGCAGCATATTACAGGGACATATCTAATTACCCATTACCCCAAGCTGTACAAAAAATAATGGACTGTTTGGTTAATGGGAGTGATCAGAGTACAGGAAACTATTTTATGAGTGAGATGTGCATTTCGGCCAACCCTGTCACTAGAGTGCGACTGGCTGCTATGTACTTACATATGTATCAGCCTGCCATTAGTCATTTTGAGAAGCTTAATTTCCTCAAAAATATTGCAAACTCCTAACTGAGTGCACTGCTTTCTTGGTTCACTCCTCTTCGCTAACTGACACAATATTTTTTGTGCCCTTTGCGTTAATAGGATAATTAACCTGTACCAGTCCATGTGGCAGCATATGCAGGTGACACAACACTTTAAAGGAGTTGTCTCCCCACAGGGTTTCAAAGAATGCATGAAAGAAAGTCTCTGTCACTTCCTGGTTCAGACTAATTTGCATAAGCTCCATGCTTGTACAGCTCCGTTGTGCTTTCAGATGCTAATTAGATTAGATTAGCTTCTCAAACTACTGGCAGGACTTCTTATCTGATCCCCAAAACAAAAGCCCTAATTACAGAGCTGTTTACTTGAGATAAATCAAGCTTTTTACTGTCTGGCAGCACAGGACACTGACTGACACTGCTGACCTGTGTGATGATTCACTCTCTGTTATCTCATTGAACAAACAGCCAGGGGAGATTTGTTTACAGGTCAGTTTACTGAGGGAACTGAAATAGCCAAGGAGGTAATAAATTCACTTGTATCTCTTTAGGGAAAACAGAGGAACAATGCAATATATTTGGAAAATGTCTTTATTTTGTGTTCCCTACAATTTGAAAGCTATTCTTTGTAGCGAGACAACCCCTTTAATCATGTTTTTATTGGTTTCCTCAGAGACATTGGAGAATTTATATAAAAAAAAAACAAAAAAAAAAAACCTTTCTGATAAGGTCCTGCTTCTGTGAATTCTAGCAGAACTTCTGCTGTTTTAAGCCACTATGGGCATCTTACAGATGTTTAAAGGGGTTGTCTCACTACATTAATTCATCTTACCTCAGTCCTGTTTTCTTGGTTTTATTTTGAATTCAGGGGCGTGTTTACTGGCTTCTACTAGGCTGCAGTAGAAGCCAGGTCTGTAGCTATAGCAACCAGTGCTGGCAGCTTATCAGGAGAGATCAAACAGGTCTGTAGCTATAGCGACCTGAGGAGCTGATGCAGCCCATACAAGAGAGGATATCTAGGAATATGTAGGATACTGTTGATGGACTTATATTGCAAAGTGACTTGTTTTTGCAAGATCTTTAACATAAAAAGCAGCAATCCTTGTAGTGAGACAACCCCTTTAAGGCACCAATATATTATGCCCTATGATGCACAATAGATGACAGAGCCATGGCTGAGCCCTGGTGTCTACTGATAATGAGCCAGTGAGAAAGATCTTCTGATCGTGGATCCTGTTGATTAAAGTCTGTGATCTTGAGTCAACACTAAAAAACATGACTACTATGCACTATCAAAGACTTTAAAGTGAATTTCTTATATTGATCTTGAGGGGGGAAATCTATTTGCAGCGATGTCCTGATGGATCATTGTCTGATGATCTGGTTTTAGACCACCACTGATTTCTAGAATTAAAGGGCTCTAATAAGCTGGCCATGGTTTAAAAGTTTTAGGATTACTAGAAATCTGACACAACGAGGCAAATTTTTCTATACTGTATAATACGTTGGGCAGTGTAAAGGTAGACCAGACAATCTTACAATGTGCCACATTAACCATAGTGTTAATAAATCTAGCACATTTAGACTGTCTAGTCTAAGGTTACACCACCTCTTGGCTTTATGCTACTAATTGGTCCAAAATTTTGCCACATTTTTGGTGCAAGGTGCCTCACTCAGCTTAACCCCCTTTTCGCAAAGTCACACGGTTTTTACCTTGGCCATGCCCCTTTTGTCGGATGAGAAGTCTCTAGAAATTGCCTAAAACACACAATAAATGTGGTTTAAAGAAGAATTCTGGCACAATTACCACTATAAATGTGCCCCAATGTTCTTATGTTGGACTCATATCTGTGTTGCTATGTCTGCTTTTCTGTTTTGTGACATGGTGGACACTCCAATGGACCCCATTGACTATAATGGGGATTTATTGGGTTTCCTTCACTGTGGCCATCAACTTACTGTAAAGAATAGTGCTGCATGCTGCACTATTTTTTTTTATGCTGATGAAGCATGTTATGTCATGCGTGACCTGATTACGCACATTATGCTGTGCACGACCTGATGGTTGCGCATTGTGCAATGCGCGATTTAATTTACACACATTATGCTATGTGTGAAACACAGAATCTGCAAACAGAGCCTCGAATGAAGAAGTGAATATATCCTAAGAAGTGTCATTGAGTTATCCATCATGCATTTCCTCATTTTGTGGCTGCAATGCACAAAAGGTCCCTCAGATCCTTGAAAGGGGTCGTCTCACTACCAGGATTGCTGCTTTTTATGTTAAAGATCTTGCAAAAATAAGTCACTTTACAATATGTGTCCATTAACAGTGTCCTACCTATTCCTAGATATCCCCTCTTGTATGGGCTGCATCAGCTCCTCAGGTCGCTATAGCTACAGACCTGTTTGATCACTCCCAATAGGCTGCCAGCACTGGTTGCTATAGCTACAGACCTGGCTTCTACTGCAGCCTAGTGGAAGCCAGTAAACACGCCCCTGAATTCAAAATGAAACAAGAAAACAGGACTGAGGTAAGATGAATCAATGTAGTGAGACAACCCCTTTAAGCTAAAACAATGGTGTATGTACCTCGTTTACAGTGGATGGAATTTACTATCCTCACTTACAAAAGTAAAATTAAGAAAAAAGGTGTTTGTACTGGTCTTTATGGCAACTGTCACTCACCATGCCCACAAGGCATGGTGACATCACAGGAAGTGTTTCTTACACCCACGGGCTGTGAGGTGAGCAGACAGCAGCGGCGATGGTGTCGCTGCTGCACTGACAGATGACAGAAGAATGTCCCTTCTTCTGTTTTTGCTTTAGGTGCAGCAATAGATTGCTGCAGCTAATGGGTTCATCAGCCACAGCCAGAGTGAGCTCCGTCCTCAGGTGATTAACCCCTTAGTTGCGGTGATGCGGCATGGGGCCAGTTGTAATATAATACCACTGGTCCCATTTCGCGATCTTGCGGGCCCCACTTGAGAGCCTGGATGATGTCCAGGATGTACTGGTACGTCCATCTGCGGGAAGTCACTTGGGAAGGGTTTAGGGAATACAATGGGGCACGTACTGCGGCATTTCTGGCACAATTTGTGCCAAACTACAGATGTGCATTCTCTGCATGACATTCAACTTCAGAGCTGTCTTAAAGGACCAACACTTTTTTAAGTGCCCCACCTAACCGAATCATGCCTCAGCCCTCCAGAAAACCAGTGCCAACACCACACTGGCATTACTGCGATCTATAAATATGTATTTATATAAAAAAAAAAGTATATACAGTACATAAATCCATACAATTTGCTGTAAGACAATGTTCCAATGATAATATCTCTATATAATGGGCATACTATGACCACATAATACCAATAGGTGGGCCACAGGTAGGTAGATAGGCAGCAGGTAGAACCCAGTTAAGTAGGTAGATCCGTAGGCCCCAGTTTTGTAGGTAAGCCCCGGGTAGGAAGGTTGTAGGTGGTCCCCAGGTATGGCAGAGAGAGATGGTCCCTAGGAATCTAGGTGATAGATGGGCCCCTTGTAGGTAGGTGGGGGCTCAGGTAGGTAGGTGGTCATCAGGTAGGTAGGTTGGTGGGCCTCCAGTAGGTATGTGATTGGTGGGCAGTAGGTAGAACTCCATTACTCATGGAAAAAAAATTAAAAATAAACTCACCTCTCTCCAGGTTCCCCCAATGCAACGAGTAGCAGGCCGGCTTTAAGTGAAGCCCGGCGTAGGCGGTGCGATGATGTGATGGCATTGCGCCACCTACACCAGCACCAGTAGCTGACGTCTTGTTGGCTTAAGGCCTAAGACTTAGACTTACCAGGCTGAATAGCAGAGCAGAGTGCACAGTCCCGGGAATCAAGGGGCCCTGCCTCTGAATGCTTGGGACAGAGGAGGACCCGGGCGTTCTGAGGCAGGATGTGGTGGCAGGCCCTCTTGTGGCGGCAGGACCTGGCTTCTATAGCAGTGCTTTCACCACTTGAGCTCACCCACTCCCCGGTGGGCCAGTCCAAGCCTCAACACCACATAGTGACTAAATAATTAACCATTACACTGCTACCAATATTCCTGCCATGCAGTAACCATTTGGGGGTAGTTACTAGAGATGAGCGAGCCGTAAAAAATTAGAGTTCGGGCCGAACCTCGAATTTTGAGAAATTCGAACCGAACGCTGAACCCCATTAAAGTCAATGGGAGATGATGTTCAGGTTCCTTTTTATACTAACACGGGTGAGAAGCCGCAATTACCTTCCATAAGAGTAAAATCGATATGTGTAACAACTTAGTGAAGACAATTTGGCTCTAAGGGTATGTTCACATGGCGTCTTTTCGTCCGTGTAACATACGCTTTTTAGCTGCGTGTTTGGATCCGTCTGTTGGTCCCCAAACGGACCCAAACACGCAGCTAACAAACAGCAATGTGCTTTTACATTGCTTTTAATATGAAACACGCATCGGCGTTCACACAAGTGATCGCCGATGCGTGTCTCACTGCATCTTTCGGATCCGTTCCAAGAATTGACATGTCAATTCTTGGTCCGAAAGATGCAGCAGGAGCCCTATTTAAAATGATAGTGTGTGCTACTGCTGCATCCAAAACGCAGCGTGTTTGGGTACATATTTTTGATCCGAAAGATGCTGCGCTTTTGGATGTGCTTTTCAGATCCAACACAGCTCCAAAAGCGGATCCAAAAATGGCGTGTGAACATACCCGAAGAGTCACAAAAGAAAAATTGAGAGGCTAAAATAATTCATTCCTTTCAATGGCTAACTGAAAAGATGAGGACTGTGTAGCTATAGGAGGTGCAGCGGTAGCAGCTGCTACGGGGCCCCTTTGACACATAAGAAGACACCGGTATTAGAAATGACATATGGTAACTGGCAGCAGAACCCTATCACTTTCTTGACCAGGGCCCAAGAACTGCAAGTTACGCCTCTACAGGCTGGACTAGATTAGACGGCAGTACCATAGGTGGCAGCGAGAACATGCCAATGGGGAACCGCATTGTGTCATCAAAGAGCTCTTCAGAATTATTTGGAGCGGTCTGTACATTGGGTAACATTTGGGCTGTGTTTGCTTCAGGTTGGACTGATGATGACGACGATGATGATGACGACATTTGTGGCCGTGACTGAGAAGACGAGGAGGTAAAATTGCTTGATGCAGGTTGTGTTAACCACTGAAGAACAGATTGGCGACGCTCTTCAGTAATCAGACACACAGGGAGCCGACCAAGCAATGACAGGCCTGACGGTCCTGCAACTGACGATGTGCTCGCTTGTGTGTTGTCCAGAGCACTGGAGGGAGTGCCTTGTCTCGTACCTCTAGCTCCAAGTCTTACACCCCTCTTTGCTCACTTACAACCTCTAGTTCACTCAATGTTCAAAAATATTAATATTAAAAATATTAAAAAGGTCAAGATTTGTTCACAGAACTGTACTCCAAAGACAGCAAATCAACAGTTTTCTTAAATGCCTATACTTGGTAACTTGCAAATCGGATTATAAACAGAATTTTTTCTATGGAATATCTGTGAAATGGGGTCTTATGGAAGAACCCTGACAGCAAGACAGCGCATCAAAAGTGTTCTTGAATCCCTATAATTGGCAACTAGGATTAGAAATAGAATTTTTTCTATGGAATATCTGTGAAATGGGGTCTTATGGAAGAACCCTGACAGAAAGACAGCAAGTCAACAGTGTTTTTAAGTCCTTATACTTTGCAACTGGCAAATAGGAGTATAAATAGATTTTTGTCTATGGAATATCTGTGAACGGTGTCTTATGGAAGAACCCTGGCCGCAACAGTGCGACACAGAAGTCTTCTTGAATCAAAAAATTTAACCAGAAGAAAATAGTATTAAAAGAAGATTTATTTCTATGGAATATCTGTTAACGCTGTCTTATGGAAGAACCCTGGAAGCAACACTGCAACACTTGCATTTCTTTCTATTGCAGATTTGCTGATGGTGTCTTCTGCAGTGGCTGGACCTCCAAAACAGGAGAAATGAACTTTTGGGAAAAATGCAGCCAGCTATAGAAAACTATACACTATACAAAAGCTATCCAAAACTCCCTAACTGTTGATGTGTATGATTCCCTAGGCTAGCTGTCACCCCTCCCCCGACTAATCTAACAAGCAGCTTTTCCTGTGTAAAATCGCTAGAAAATGGTGTTTCTGCCTGCTGGCAAACAAGCACACAGGGGCAGCAGTGTGTTCAGTACAGAGAGTAAGGTCGAAATGGCGCTCAATAGGAAATACAGTGACATACACGTAAGACAGTCATGTGATTTTAGCAGCCAATGAGATCCCTTCACCCTGGTGATGTTTTTGACCCCCACTCTGTGCTCTGCACTGTCAAGACTCATCCCTGCAGCCAGTGTTGAGGGGGTTATAGAGTGTTATGTGGGGTTTGTATGTTGTATTGGCACTAGGCCACATAACACAATGGGCATGGGTGGGAGAAGGGTACAGGCCACATCTTACAAGCAAAGTCTCCTGGGGGGAGTCAGAGGACCAATTCCCTGGAGACTGTGGGTGGCTGTGGCCTGTACTCCGTCCCCAGCCACAGCCATGACCTCCTGGGATGCAGAGGATGGGGTTTAGTACTAACATGTTTTGTAGTGTTTCTATTTCTCTACAAAATCACTCATTTGGATGACATTGGATTAGTTGGACTACGTCGGACCAGTGTTGCATCTATTTCTTTAATAAAATGGCCAGAGAGGTTTGATGTCTGGGAGTGTTTATTTTTATAAATTGTTCTTTTTTCTGCTTCTGTGTTTTTTTTTAAAATTATTTTATTCCAGTTTTAGTAATGGAGGTGTCTGATAGATGCTTCTTCATTACTATCACTGGGCCTTGGGGTCAGCCAGCGGTGTTTTTCGCCGCCACAAGGCTGACACTAACCCTATCCCACTATTACCTCTGTACCCAGTGCACCAGGGGTCATGGGAACAGCCAGGTTACTGTCAGAAAGGGAATCTCTAATGTGATGAACCGCTTCTGGGGCAGCTGCGGGCTGGTATTTTTAGGGTACGGCCACACGGCACTGACAAAATACCGGTCGGGTTCTGATTAAAGAAACCGACCGGTATTTTATCATCTTTTGAACGTTTTAGGTGGACGGTTTCCAGATTTGACCGTCCCATTAAACATTGAACAGCACATGTTCCACCCTAAAACTGGGCAGAAGATTGTGTATGCACTTTTTTTTGATGGTTTTCCGTTTTGAAATCCGACTGAGCGAAAATCTGAGCTGGGTAGACTACATCTCAGATTTTCTATAGATGTCAATGTGGATGGTTGACAGTCGGTTTTGAAAGGGTTTTAAAATCCGAAAAACATCCAAAAACTGACTGAAAAACCTTTGCCGCGTGGACGTACCCTTAGAGTATGTTCACGCGGCGTAATTGCGCCGCATACAGTACGCACCGCAATACGCTGGGTGATTTGAGAGTTGCACTGATCAGCGCGTACTCCCAAAGCACTGGACCCATAGACATGCATTGGCATGTCACTTATCTCCCCGGGCGTATAATACGATCGCATTGTATGCGTGGGGGGACGAGGCGTAATCCATAGTTCTCTATGAAAAGCTAAGGATTACGTAATTGGGGAAATTACCCGGGCCAAAAATTTTTTAAGGGCCAAAATAAAAGGCAAAGCACGACATATTTACGCCTGGAACATCCCCCTTAGGCTTGTTCAAAAGGAAATTTCCAGGCGTACAGTACCCCCTGAAATTACGTTTTAAATTTCGGGGTCACGCTGATACAAGCTTACCCCCATGAGGGGGGGGCCGGGCAACCCCTTTTGCCCCAAATTGACTTTTCATTACCCCTCAGCCCCTATTCGCCGAAAGGGAAAATTTTTTTCCCCTTTTATCTCCCCTTGTACAATACAATCGTATTGTACGAGGGGGGAAGAGGAGGCGTTCTCAAAGAAACTTTTGGATTACTTTTAATTTTGGCGCGCATCTCGTTTCGTAATTAAGAGTGAAAAATACGATAGAAATGAAACCGCAAAAATTTCCCCGTGGGGAACACGGGCCTTAAGGGGGAAGGACCAATATTAAATGGACCTTCCCATTTTGATGTTAAGCCTGCAGTTTGGTGTTTTTACCTGGGAGGGTTCTGAAATTTGGGGGGGAAACCGTTTTGGGGTTTTTTTTGTCATACTTTATTGATTGAAAATCTTTTAGGAAAACATTATAAAAAAAAAATAAAAAAAGACGTGGGTCAACCCCATTTTTTACAACCAGCCAAGGTTATAAAGAAAAGGGGGTTTGTATATATAATGATATATGTATAGAATTGGGGTGGGGGAGTTATTTCAGGCCACAATAAAGGGGTTGTCCACTACATGATTCTTCTTTCTAGCCCTGTTTTTTTTGTTTTTTCATTTAAAATCAGGGGGTGTTTACGGGCTTCTACTAGTGCATAAAGCCAGATCTGTAGCTAAGGCCCCCAGTGCTGCCCTATGGGGAGGATTGAACGGGTTTCTGTAACTATACAACCAGTGCTGGCACCCTTTTAAGAGATCAAACAGGGCTGTAACATAGCAACCCTGCTAGCAGCCTATCAGGGGGAGTTTTAAAGGGCTGTGCTTAAGCGACTGAGGGGTGATGGCACCCATTAAGGGGGTATATCTCGAATAGGGAGGGCACTTAATGGACATATATTGCAAAGTGAATTGTTTTTTGCAAATCTTTAACATAAAAAAACAGCAAACCTTGTAGTGGGGCAACCCCCTTTAATCCCTATTGCAAAAGCTACTGTAAAGCATCTCCTACTGCTGTTTTGGCAGTGCAAACAAGGGCCTTGGCCAAAATGAAAACTGCAAACCAAAAAATTATAAAAAAATATTGAAAGTGATACGAGAAAAAAAAAAACCAAAAATCCTAAAAAATGTCTTTTAAAAAAGAGTCATAGTAGTTTAACCCTTCCCGCCGTGTGATAGGCAGCCCCCTCCCGGAGCAGATACAATGAGGGAAGCTGCAGAGAACACTGCTGATCCACCTCAATGAAGCCGCCGCCACACTGACTTCAGCCGGCTTCGCTACCACCAGAGGGGGCGTTTCCATGACAACAGGCCTCTCCCCGCGCCGCCATCTTGTTGAGAGTCATATCCGGAGATTCTCGGTCGCCATTTCATTCTCGGGAAACAGCGGTGGCGTTGGTGAGTTTTTTGGCGGCGTATGCTTCCCGCGGCTGTGTGTGCGCTGCAGAGGACGCGGTACCGCACACGGGAGGAGGGGGCTGGGTTGAGGTTTATTTTTGATACCTCACCCAGAGCTGTAGAGGAGGAGAAGTAATGGATGTGCTCGCGCAGCAGCAGGAACGCGGGCGCAGCGGAGCGGACAGTGCTGGGAAAATGGAGGCTGCACCACTTCCAGCAGACTCGTCAATGCACGCTGGGAGTTGTAGTTTGAGTCCAGTCTGCACGGAGCTATTACAATCCGATATGGCTGTGTGTGCACTAGGCCTTCCTGGTGCTTCGCCTTGTGTATGGGCATTGCCCAGCATGGAGGCTGCTGCACAATGCACCGCACATACAAGTCACCACCATGACTTCTTATAGGGTTTCATATATTCCAGGGCGCTGGGAATTTTTTTGGCTGCTTTTCTCCTGCCACCTCATGACCCAGTGCCCCCGCCATAAGTAGTGTGTGGCATTATCTCCTGACCCCGGTGCCCCCGCCAGTAGTAGTGTGTGGCATTATCTCCTGCCCCCGCCAGTAGTAGTGTGTGGCATTATCTCCTGACCCCGGTGCCCCTGCCAGTGAGTAGTTGTGTGCTACATCTCCTGACCCCGGTGCCCTGCCAGTATAGTGTGTGGCATATCTCCTGACCCTCGGTTGCCCTGCCAGTGGTAGTGTGTGGCATTATCTTCTGCCCCCGCCAGTAGTAGAGCTGTGGCATAATCTCCTGCACCCCACAGTAGTAGTGTGTGGCATAATCTCATGACCCGCCTCCAGTAGTATGTGTGTGGCATTATCTCCTGCCCCCGCCAGTGGTAGTGTGTGGCATTATCTCCTGCCCCCGCCAGTGGTAGTGTGTGGCATTATTCTACCTGACCCGGTGACCCTGCCTTTAGTTGTGTGTGGCTTTATCTCCTGTCCCGCTCCAGTAGTTGTGTGTGGGCTTATCTCCTGACCCGGTGCGGGGGGGGGGGGGCCCCCCCCCTCGCCAAGTAAGTAGTGTGTGGCATTATCTCCTGACCCCGGTGCCCCAGCCAGTAGTAGTGTGTGGCATCATTCTCCTGACCCCGTGCCCTGCCAGTAGTAGTGTGTGGCATTATCTCCTGACCCCGCCAGTAGTAGTGTGTGGCATTATCTCCTGACCCCGCCAGTAGTAGTGTGTGGCATTATCTCCTGACCCCGCCAGTAGTAGTGTGTGGCATTATCTCCTGACCCCGCCAGTAGTAGTGTGTGGCATTATCTCCTGACCCCGCCAGTAGTAGTGTGTGGCATTATCTCCTGACACCGCCAGTGGTAGTGTGTGGCATTTTCTCCTCGACCCCGGACAGTAGTAGTGTGTGGCATTATTATCCTGCCCCCGCCAGTAGTAGTGTGTGGCATTATCTCCTGACCCCGGTGCCCCTGCCAGTAGTAGTGTGTGGCATTATCTCCTGACCCCGGTGCCCCGCCTGCCAGTAGTAGTGGTGTGCCCATTTCCTTATCTCCTGACCCCGGTGCAGCCAGTAGGTAGGGGGGTGTGTGCTTAATCTCCTGAACCCCGGTTGCACCCGCCAGTAGTAGTGTGTGGCATTTTTCTTCCTGCCCCGCCAAGGAGTAGTGTGTGCATTATGCTACCTGACCCCGCTGTAGTAGTGTGTGTGGCATTATTCTGACCCGGTTGCCCTGCCGAGTAGTAGTGTGTGGCATTATCTTCTGACCCCGGTGCCCCCGCCAGTAGTAGTGTGTGGCATTATCTCCTGACCCCGCCAGTAGTAGTGTGTGGCATTATCTCCTGAACCCGGTGCCCCCGCCAGTAGTAGTGTGTGGCATTATCTTCTGACCCCGGTGCCCCCGCCAGTAGTAGTGTGTGGCATTATCTCCTGACCCCGCAGCAACAGCCAGTAGTAGTGTGTGGCATTATCTCCTGACCCCGGTGCCCCCGCCAGTAGTAGTGTGTGGCATTATCTCCTGACCCCGGTGCCCCCGCCAGTAGTAGTGTGTGGCATTATCTCCTGACCCCGCCAGTAGTAGTGTGTGGCATTATCTCCTGCCCCCGCCAGTAGTAGTGTGTGGCATTATCTCCTGACCCCGGTGCCCCTGCCAGTAGTAGTGTGTGGCATTATCTCCTGACCCCGGTGCCCCTGCCAGTAGTAGTGTGTGGCATTATCTCCTGACCCCGCCAGTAGTAGTGTGTGGCATTATCTTCTCGATGTGTGGATTTTTCCTGCCCCCAAAAGTAGTGGGGTGGCATTATTCCCGCCCCCCCGTAGTAGGGTGTGGCTTATCTCCTGCCCCCCCCAGTAGTTTTTGTGTGGCATTATCTCCCGTCCCCCAGTAGGGGAGTGTTGGGGGGTTTTCTCTGAAAACCCCGGGGCCCCCCCGTATTTGTGTGTGGAATTATCTTGGCCCCGGGGGGTAAAGTGTGTTTGGAAATTTCTCCCCGGGCCCCCCCAAATAGTAGGGTTGTGGATTATCTTGACCCCCCAAAATAGTTGTGTTTTGGGGAATTTCTCCTGACCCCGGGGCCCGATTAGTGTGTGGCTTTTTTCCTGGCCCCCCCCAGTTGTAGGTGTGTGGCTTTTTCCTGCCCTGGGGCCCCTGCCCGTAGTAGTGTTTTGGCATTTTTCTCCCCGGGCCCCCGGGGGGGAACCCCCCCGGGCCAAATAGTAGTGTGTGGATTATCTCCTGACCCCGCCCGTAATGTGGGGTGGCTTATTTCCGACCCGCCCGTAGTAGCTGTTTGGCATTCCTGCCCCGCCAGTAGTAATTGTGTTGGGATAACTCCTTTACCCCCCGTAAAAAGTGTGTGGCATTATCCCTGAACCCCCCAGTTTAGGGGTTTTGGCATTTTTTCCTGACCCAGCCAGTAGTTAAATTTTGTTTGGTTTATTTTGAACACCCCCAGTAAATAAAAGGTGTGGATTTTTCTTTACCCCGGGTGCCCCCCAGTAGTAGTGTGTGGGGTTTTTAAACTGGGCCCGCCAGTTGTAGGGTGTTTGGGAATTTTCCCGCCCCCCCAGGGGTTGTAGTGTGGTTTGGGATTATCTCCCGCCCCCCCGTGTTGTGTGTGGTTATCTTCGAAAGGTTCCCTGCCCGTAGTAGTGTTGTGGGATTATCTCCTGCCCCCCCCAGTAGTTTTGTGTGGCATTTAATTTTTGACCCCTGGTTTTCCCGAGTGGGAGGGGTTGGCTTATCCCTGACCCCCGCCAGTGGTGTGGGGTGGCATTTTCTTTGCCCCCGGGCCCCCGCCCTAATGTGTCCCTATCTCCTGCCCCCCCACCATAGTAGTGTGTGGGGATTTAATTTTCCCCCTTGGGCCCCCCGCCAGTAAATAAAATTGTGGCATTATTCCCCCCCTTGGGGCCCCCTGCCAGTAGTAGTGTGTGGCATTATCTCCTGACCCCGCCAGTAGTAGTGTGTGGCATTATCTCCTGACCCCGGTGCCCCTGCCAGTAGTAGTGTGTGGCATTATCTCCTGACCCCGGTGCCCCCGCCAGTAGTAGTGTGTGGCATTATCTCCTGCCCCCGCCAGTAGTAGTGTGTGGCATTATCTCCTGCCCCCGCCAGTAGTAGTGTGTGGCATTATCTCCTGACCCCGGTGCCCCTGCCAGTAGTAGTGTGTGGCATTATCTCCTGACCCCGGTGCCCCTGCCAGTAGTAGTGTGTGGCATTATCTCCTGACCCCGCCAGTAGTAGTGTGTGGCATTATCTCCTGCCCCCGCCAGTAGTAGTGTGTGGCATTATCTCCTGCCCCCGCCAGTAGTAGTGTGTGGCATTATCTCCTGCCCCCGCCAGTAGTAGTGTGTGGCATTATCTCCTGACCCCGCCAGTAGTAGTGTGTGGCATTATCTCCTGACCCCGCCAGTAGTAGTGTGTGGCATTATCTCCTGCCCCCGCCAGTAGTAGTGTGTGGCATTATCTCCTGACCCCGCCAGTAGTAGTGTGTGGCATTATCTTCTGACCCCGGTGCCCCCGCCAGTAGTAGTGTGTGGCATTATCTCCTGACCCCGCCAGTAGTAGTGTGTGGCATTATCTTCTGACCCCGGTGCCCCCGCCAGTAGTAGTGTGTGGCATTATCTCCTGCCCCCGCCAGTAGTAGTGTGTGGCATTATCTCCTGACCCCGCCAGTAGTAGTGTGTGGCATTATCTCCTGCCCCCGCCAGTAGTAGTGTGTGGCATTATCTCCTGACCCCGCCAGTAGTAGTGTGTGGCATTATCTCCTGACCCCGGTGCCCCTGCCAGTAGTAGTGTGTGGCATTATCTCCTGACCCCGCCAGTAGTAGTGTGTGGCATTATCTCCTGACCCCGCCAGTAGTAGTGTGTGGCATTATCTCCTGACCCCGCCAGTAGTAGTGTGTGGCATTATCTCCTGACCCCGCCAGTAGTAGTGTGTGGCATTATCTCTGCCCTGCATAGTAGTGTGTGGCATTATCTCCTGACCCCGCCAGTAGTAGTGTGTGGCATTATCTCCTGACCCCGCCAGTAGTAGTGTGTGGCATTATCTCCTGACCCCGGTGCCCCCGCCAGTAGTAGTGTGTGGCATTATCTCCTGCCCCCGCCAAGTAGTAGTGGGGTGGGCATTATCTCTGGCCCCGGGCCCCCCCGCCAGTAGTAGTGTGTGGCATTATCTCCTGCCCCCGCCAGTAGTAGTGTGTGGCATTATCTCCTGCCCCCGCCAGTAGTAGTGTGTGGCATTATCTCCTGCCCCCGCCAGTAGTAGTGTGTGGCATTATCTCCTGCCTCCGCCAGTAAATAGTGTGTGGGATTATCTCCTGAACCCGGTTGCCCGCCAGTAGTATGTGTGGCATTATCTCCTGGGCCCTCGCCCCGCCAGTGGTAGTGTGGGGCATTATCTCCTTTTACCCCGCCATTGTATGTGTGGCTTATTCCTGACCCCGGTGCCCCGAGTGGTAGGTGTGGCATTATCCCCGCCCCCCCAGTGGTGGTGTGGCTTTCTCCCCCCCCCCCCATGGTAGTGTGTATTATCTCCTGCCCCCGCCAGGTAAGTTGTGGCATTATCTCCTGCCCCCGAGTGGTGTGTTGGCTTATCTCCTGACCCCCCCATGGTAGTGTGTGGATTTTCCTGCCCCCCAGTGGTAGGTGTGGCATTATTTTTGACCCCGGGGCCCCCCCCCGCCAGTATAGTGTGGGGATTTCTTCTACCCCCCCAGGTAGTGTGTGGCATTATCTCCTGCCCCCCATAGTGTTGGGGGGCATTTTTCCCTTGACCCCCCCCGTACCTCTGCCAGTAGTAGTGTGGCATTAGCTTTAGATAATCTGACCCTGGTGCCTCTGCCAGCAGCAATGTGGCATGGGTTTCAGACCACCTGGTTGCCCTGCCAGCAGTATGTTGGCATTAACTTCAGAGCACCTAATCTGAAACCCCTGCCAGTAGTAGTATGGCATTAGCTTAAAGAGGTTTTACCACAAAAGCATTTCATGCCTGGTTTGTCTTCAGCTTTCAGTGTGTTCAAACAAATCATAAAAAACCCCCCCTTTTTTTTTTGAACTGCATTTTTTGACCATGAGGCTTGACATAAGGTTGCTTTCCCCCAAATTTACTCTAGTCAAAAAAGATCGTTTTATAAAGAGCTTTGAGTAGCCCCCAATTGTGCGGGTGTTACACCCGCCTTTCCCAACATAGGGGTATTGGTTCAGCAGTAGCATGGCACTGAAAATATAGTAAAATTTATTACAGTGCAAAAACCCATTCTTACACAGCAGAAACAGTCTGTGCAGGGTCACGTGCATACGCCATGCTCTGTTATTGCAGATTTCACCCATTAAAGGGGGGAACTGTCGAAAAATTCTTTTTTTTTTTTTTTTTACTTTTTTAAAAAACCAGACCCTGATCCAATTTTTTTCCTCTTGCGTTTTTTTTTTGATTGTGATTTCTCATTCGTTGCCCTGATAGGATTGTGGGGACAGCATTCTTGCCTGCACCGCTTTTAACAGCATTTAGAGACGTGCTTTGCAGCAGTGTCATGCACCTAGAAGCCTTAAAGGGGTTCTCTTGCTACAAAGATCATATCTCAGATTATGGGGACAGTAAAAATAAGCACTTTTGTAATTGGGTTGCATTATCTCAGTCCCTTAGTATAGTAGATAAGAGCTTTTCTGTGCATCTGTTTTCTATTTCTGCTGCTGCTCGTCGGGACACGCCCCCTGCACTGTGATTGGCTAGTCGGGAACCCCCACCGCCCCGGTCGGATTCCGCCCCTGGACACGCCCCCTGCACTATGATTGGCTGATTGACATTTCATTCAGCCTGTTGGGATACGCGCCCAGACCGGAAACGCCCCGGACATGTCCCCTGCTCTGTGATTGGCTGCCTGCACACTCTGTGTTTACTCCCCACTGAGCTGTTAAAACCGAAAGTAAAACCAGCTATGTGAGAGGGCTGCTGGCTCTATACTCATCTCCCAGCTCTAAGGTGAATGATCTGACTAATTACTGACTGTTTAACTCATAGATCCCCTCATATAACACAGTCTTATGTCCTGTGCTCCTTCCATATAACACAGTCTCCTGCCTGATAAGAGGGGGGGGGGGGGGGCAGTGTGCATTCCTCGCATGTTTCATCAGTTCAGGCTGTGTGTATAACTGGTTATAGCACAGCAAGGAGCTTGTGGAGACTGGGAGGCAGCTGATAGCTCTGCAGACAGGAGAAGCATAGCAGGAGGTCTGCAAAGCTGACAACCTCCCTCTTCTCCTGCTTCACACAGAATGATGTCACAGCTCTTCAGTGAGGAGAGACACGCCTCCTGGCAGGAGAGACTCGCCCCTGGATTTTAAATTCATTCTCAAAGAATTAGTTTAAGAGCGCGAAGGCTTCAAATGATAAAACCCCTTTAAGACTGACTCAGTCCCATTGACTTCTATTGGAGAGTTTTCTAGGCTCTGTGACCTGGGAAGAAATCAGAGTGCAGGGAGGTGAGAGGGGGACCTGTGACATCTAATATTGTGACTGGTGGATCCTGTGTTATCTATACACACTGGTGTCACCTTTCAGTGTAAATCTGCTTGTACTGAAGATGAGCAGACTACTGAAAATCTCTCTGTACAGAACAGGAAGTGTCAGACTATTAGTAGGCCTAGAGGCCAAAGTGAAACTGCAGGACTTAAATGGTTTAGAAACCCCGCTGTCTTCCTGACCTGTGACGTACCGACACGTCATGGGGACTGGAAAGCTGAGCTTGCTTGATCGGCATGTGGAGCCAGCTGTATATTGGTTGGGTTTCTGCACTAATGGCAAGGACTGGAGTTTACTCTGGTCGTGGCCAGTTAACCCCTTAGATGCTGTGGTCAGTTGCTGCTGTACATTTAAGGGGTATGACAAAGGGAGGGGTATACCTGTATCTCCATCAGCACCCTGCTGCACGATTGCGGGGGGCCAATGGTCTGGAATGACAGGTATGCAATTCAGTGCAGTACAGTCATGTACTGCACTGTGCTATAGCAGTCAAGTCCACTATGGGGACAAGTTGTAAGAAAAAAATAAAAACATACAAAATAAAGTAAGACGCACATGCCATCCTTTTCCCATTACAAATGCCAGGCACCCCAAAAGAAATAAAACAAAAAGTTGTCTGCCAAAATGGTCCCAATGAAAACGCCAACTTGTCCCACAAAACAAAAACAAAAAAACCTTGATCAGCTCCATATGTATGGCTTAGCATATGACGATATAAAAACACAATTTTTACAAATACATTTTATTGTGTAAAAGGAATAATACATAATCTATAGAACATGTATATTGCTGCAATCGTGCGACCCATATAGTTATCCTGTTCTTAATACCGCAGAAGGAGCACTAAAAGTGAAGCCCAAAAAACAATGGCGGAATTGCTGTTTTTTGGTTTTCTTTTTCCCATTTTCACGACCCACTTCTAATTAACCCCTTAAGGACCCGGTGGTTTTTTTTTTTGTTTTTTTTTTGTTTAAACGTTCGTTTTTCCCTCCTCGCCTTCCCAGAGCCGTAACTTTTTTATTTTTCCACCTACATAGACACATGATGGCTTTTATTTTGAGGGACAAGATGTACTTTCTAATGGTGTTATTCACTATACTATAGAATATACTGGGAAACCACAAAAATATTCCAAGTGGGACAATTGTGGGGAAAAAAACGTATTTTCGCCATGTTTGCGGGTGTTTTGCTTTTACGGCGTTCAATCTTCGGTCAATATGATGTGTAATCCGTATTCTACAGGTTGATGCGCATCCGCCAATACCAAACATGTAGGGTTTCCGTTATGTTTTGGTACCGTAAAGAAATTCCAAATTTTTTCTATGTTTGAAATTTGCACCACGGCGCCAGTTTGTGCGACCAATAACTTTTTTGTACTAACGCCTACGGACGTCAGTGAGGCGGCATTTTTTGCGGGCTGAAGTGTACTTTTTATCGCTAGCACTTTGGAATGCATGCGACTTTTTTGATCACTTTTATCCCATTTTTTAAGTGACATAAAATGATGCAATTTTGGCGTTTGGAATTTTTTTCTTCTACGGTGTTCAGCGTACGGGATAAATTATGTTATATTTTTATAGAGCGGACTTTTTCGGACGCGGCGATACCAAATATGTGTAATTTTTTTTATTTTATTGTTTATATTTGTAAAATGAGGAAAGGGGGGTGATTTGAACGTTTAATCCTTTTTTTTTCTTTTTGTGCTTTAAATTATTTAATTTTTTTTACTTTCACATTGAGGCCACCTAGGATGCTTGACCACTAGGTGGTGCGATTGTCAATACAGTCTAATGCATTGCATAGACAATGCATTAGACTGTACCAAGATGGCGGTTTCCCCACTTCCTGTCTGCGGACGGAAGTGGGACAAACCAGGACATGGCAGTGACAGGAGCCTTCCCAAGGCTCTCCGCTGCCATGTCCGGGGGTCGGATCGCTGCAGCTATGCTGCAGCTGTGCCGATTGCCCTGAGGATCGGTGCGCGGCACCGATCTTCCTTCATTCGGACGCCGCGGCCATCTTCGCCACGGCATCTGAAGGGTTAAGGCATGTTCACACGGCTTAAACTGCGCCGTATTTCGGTCCGTAATTACGCGCCGAAGTGCGGCAATTACGGGCCGAAAACGGCCCATTCATTACGGTACTTCACAGTTCTCGTAGAGAACTATGGATTATGTCTCCTCTCCCCGCCCGGCGGATTCGCCGAGCAGGGAGATAATTCACATGTGAATTACCAGCAGCGTATACGCGCCGCTAGCAGTGATTGTCTATGGGCCGGCGACGTGCCGGCCCCCCGCTCCCGCCCCCGGCCACACGGCGTAATTGCGGGGCGTAATTACAGCCCGCAATTAAGCCGTGTGAACATAGCCTTAAACAGCACGGTCGGGCGACGCTGCCCGTTCGCGCTGTAACACCCGGCGGCTGTGCGGGGGGGGGGGGGGGGGGTGTCGCAGAACGATCCCCCTGCAAAGCCCCTTAGCGGCCCTGGGACATATTCATACGTCCAGGGTCGTTAAGGGGTTAAAACTATGAACCGCCTCAAAATGTACAATACAACCCAAAATGAGTTCCCTCAGGGGTGACTTTTGGAAGGTTTCTAGTACACTGGGGGCTTTGCAAAGGCAACAAGGCATCCACCAAACTCTGAATTCCTAAAGCCAAAGAGCGCTCCCTCCCTCTTATGCCCTGCGCCCAAATATCGGATATTTTGCCCTACTGGCAAGAAATTTCATAACAGCGCTGGAAACAGCAGGTCTGACACTAGCTTGTGCTGTCCTCAGCAAGGGGGGCATAACCTATGTGACAGGTTTAAACCTTTCCCTTTTAAAGGTTGCGAAGTGCTCAGTGGATGGTGCTTGAAGAACCATGTGCTTGCACAAAAAAACACACCCTATTTAGATGAACAGAACTGATTTTCAATGTATGAATATGTGTAGAGTATAAATATACCCTTAAAAGTGTTGTGCTTCAGATTTAGGTGGGGCCAGTTTGGCTGGATCCAAATTTTCCCAGCAGTTGCTGGAAAAAAAATCATACAACCAATCGCCAGACAGGAAGTGTATCCAGACAGGATAAAGGAAGTGCATCATTCATTGATCGTATTGTTGGCTGGTGATCCAACCGAATTGGAAGCACAACACTAAGGCCATGTTCACACGGCTTAAAACTGGACGTTTTTCAGTCCGTACTGCGCAAATTAGGCTGGAATACGTCCCAGTCATTACGGTAATCCACAGTCCTCATAGAGAACTATGGATTACGTCTCCTCTCCCTGCTCGGCGAATCCGCCGCCGGGGGAGACAAGTGACATGTGAATTACCAGCGGCGTATACGCACCGCTGGTAATGAATGTCTATGGGCCGGCGAGGTGCCGGCCATCCGCCCCCGGCCATGCAGCGTAATTACGCCCTGCAAATACACCGTTGGGGCGGGAGCGGGGGGGGCCAGCCCATAGACTATCATTACTAGCGGCGCGTATATGCTGCTAGTAAATGACATGTCACTTTCTCCACCCTCGGCTGATTCTCCGAGCAGGGAGAGGAGGCGTAATCCATAGTTCTCTATGAGAACTGGGGATTACCGTAATGACTGGGACGCATTTCAGCCCATAATTCGCGGCGTACTGCGCGAATTACGGGCTGAAATATGTGCCCAAATATGCTGTGTGAACATAGCCTTATTCTGTATGATGCTGGAGTTTTAGAGCCTTTAGTGCTCACATCTGCAGTTTTCAGCCAGAAGAGTCATGAAAAGTCATTTGAGGCTAGCCCCCGCCCACCCGAGGCTAGCCCCCGCCCCACCCGAGGCTAGCGCCCCCCCCCCCCCTCGCCCACCTCAAATGATAAACCTATTACTTTGTAATAGGCACACACATGAGAATCACTGCCCGTGGGCGGGGCTCGCCTTTGGTGGGCGGGGCTAACACCTGCTCATGAATAAGCTTCGAGCATTAGATACTCAACACCTCCAGCATCTTACAGAATAAGGGACACTGCGCTGGATACAGCAGGTCTGACACTAGCTTGTGCTGTCCTCAGCAAGAGGGGCATCACCTATGTGACAGGTTCCCTTTAAGATGATGGCTAATAGCACTGCTGATGGCAATGGGTCTAACCATTGTGCAGCTCCACAGCAATGCAAACTATACCTGTTATCAGCCATGGATTGTTGCCACAGAAATACACAGCAGACTAATTGTCAGTTTTCCATGTGAAATCTGAGGCTAATGAGATCTTTTTTGCCTTGGTTAAAAATTTGCATGGAAGCTTTCCAGTGCATGGGAGCGGAATTGCAGAAGTCGTATTTGCATGTATTGGAGCGGGTTGTCTATGGAGTTGGCGTGAGATCCATGTGACTATAGCCTTACAGAATGTATGGATGAAGCAGGGGGCTGGATTGCAGTGGATTCCGAATACCTGTAGTTTTGCTGCAGTTTACTTCTAAAAACCATTCTAGAAAATGTCTGCAGAACTTCTTGTCCTGGTGCTGCAATATTCTCCCTTTGCTGCTCTTGGAACTCCCATAGCACAGAATGGAGATTGGTGCCCAGGCAGGACCTCCTCTCTATTCTGCACAAAGACTTCCGGAGCCTGTTCTCTAGATATTCCAGTATAGTTTTCCACTGCTGATTTTAGAGCAAATAATGCTAATGTAATATACAAGAACCATTAATGTAGTACAAATCCGCAGTGTCAGATTTTACAGCAGATCCATACAGGTTTTTTTTTCCCTGCATGTCGATGAGATGTTACATAGTTAATACGGTTGAAAAGACACGTGTCCATCAAGTTCAACCAAGGGAGGGGATAATGTGGGTGAAGGGAGGAGGATAAGGACTTCAAGCCCAGCCTCCCCACTGGTGAATGCCCTGAAACCCACAAGGCAAGAACCAATCTGCTCCAGTGGAGACCCCATCTCTGACCCCAGAGCCGCCACCAGCCAGGATCCAGAATTTTACATAGCTATATACGCATTCATATTCTTTAGTTTCAGGCAGATATCTAAGCCTTTCTTGAAACTCCCAACTGTTCCTGCTGTGACCAGCTCCTCAGGCAGCTATTCCACAGATTCGCAGTTCTTAGGGTGCATCCCCACGGCAGTGGACAAATACCGGCCGGTTTGCCGGCCGGTATTTGTCCTGTTTTGCGCCCGTCCCCACGGCCGCAGGGGGGGAAGGCTTTTCTCCGCAATGAGCGGAGAAGACCCCTCCCTCCTCCCATTGAGAAGCACAAAGTCCGTCCGAAAACCGGACGGAAGATGGTGCTTGCTCAATGTTTTACCGTCAGACCTCCGGCGGCAAAACCGCCTGACGGAAAACCCGTGCAGTGGGGACTGCTGCTCGGGTTTTCCATAGAGCACAATTGTGCTCATTTTCGGCCGGTTTTTCAGGCGGTCTGAAAAACCGCAAACCGGCCGAATGCCCTTAATGTGAAGAACGCCCTTCTCCTCTGGAGATTGATGTCTTAAAATCCTATTCACACTGCTACTACTGTAATGTGCTGCAGATTTTCCCCATGTGGAGAAACTGCGGTGTGTCCAGTACGTGTACATTTACCTTACACATTTTAGCAAGAAGTAACCATATTGGTGACTATCGTGAATAAATACATACAAGCACCTGTAATCTGCCATCTCAGATGTACCTCTTGACATTTACATAGTCTGTGCAGAAGCAAAGCCCCTGAGATTTGTCTCCTCCTTACCAGTCCCTTTGTGGCAGGACTAGGCGTACACCGTATTATTCCTGGTCTTGACACTGAAAGAAGACGACATGGATTATTCTGCCTGGCGCTGGAAGCCTACAAAGTATTATGGTATATGAAATGCAGATGATTTCACAGTGTTGTCAGGAAAGCAGAATTCTCTCTGTGTAGGTTATATTGTATGCAAACCTCTTTCATCATGAAGAGGAGGGCCAAATGTGCCAGTAACCTGTCTCACCGCACTAATCTGTTCCTCTGTATCGCATGGAATATGTTTTACTTTACTTTTAGCACTTTGGCCATTTATGTTCTTCTGCTTCTTTCCACCAGATAAAATGAGCGGTTGCAGAGTGTTTATAGGGAGGCTCAGTCCTCACGCTCGTGAAAGAGACGTGGAGAAGTTTTTCAAGGGATATGGACGTATCCGAGAAATTAACTTAAAAAGCGGATTTGGCTTTGTGGTAAGTGTCATTCGTTATGTGTAACAGGATCTATTAGATCACCCGCTTGTGTATTACCTTTGCTTGTTGTTTTTTTTTTTACTTAAGTGTCTTGTAGAATAATTGCCCCCTATGATAGTCCTCACACCCTGGAGAGATGGGAAAAATAGACTTGTTAGCAGAACAACAGCCTCCACCTTCCTCTGTTGTTTTTTTCCCTCGTTTTCCACAGTCCATTATGTAAAGCAGGTTATTTGCAGTCTGTTTGACTAACTATTTGTGCATATGGGAGAAAAGATGTCGCTGAAAATGTCGGCATCTCTAGAGCTCAGCTTAGTGAGATATCTTACGTACAAGTTGTGGTGTGTTTTTCCTTTTTCTATTTTGTATGCACTTTGGTGGCATATTGATCAGATGTGCCATCAAAGTCAGGTAGGTGTAGGTCCTATCTAGGACCTGCACCTGTCTTAGGAATGGGCCCCCCAAAGTGTCAGCTCAGAATAGAGAGCACGTCACGCCTACGTACAACTCTCCATTCTGTTCTGTGGGAGTTTCAAATAGTTGGGAGGTGTGTTTAGCTATATTCTAAACTCCTATAGAACAGAATAGAGTTGTGGGGGCTTGGTCCCGAGATAGATGCAGGCCCCAGAGTTGGGAACCGCAGCTATTAAACTTGAGTTGCTAATCCTATCGATATGCCATCAAAATGCATGAGAGGAACACGCCTTTGAATGTTATTTGTTTGCATATTTGTTAAAAGGTACGAATACAGTGTTCCTCTTGCTTGACCTGACAACAAGCATGGAGAATTTGCAACTGCATAGTGGTTAACCGTTGCTTTAGCAAATCGTCCGTGTCAGATTGGCAGGCACACTTTAGAGCAGGTATCCTCAAACTGCGGCCTTCCAGCTGTTGGGACACTAGAACTCCCATCATGCCCACTGTTATAGATGATATAAATGCATGATGGTAGTTGAAGTTTTCCACCAGCTGGAGGGCCGCAGTTTGAGGATGCCTGCTTTGGAGGTTGCTGTCCGGTTTAACATAGAAGTAACCGAACATGTACCTCCAGTTGTAAAATAACTTTCCATAAATCAGTAGTAAAAGCAATAATAAAACACAACTTTGTGTTATATCTCATAAGAGATAAATGTTCCTTTCCTCTTTCAAAGGGTTTTTCCATGACAGTGATTAGCTTTTAACATGTAGGGAATGGTAAATCAAGACTTTTACTAACTACATTGCTCTTTTGATATTGCCCTGGTCAGAGATGAGAGATTTTATCTGCTGAGTGCACACAAGTGTCTCTTAGTTACCGTCCATATCTCCCCTTCTTCTTGAGCAGAGACATCGCCATGTTTGGAGGGAGCAGAGACTTTATCACGAACCAGGTCACATTGTTTAATGGTTTACCTTTTTAAAAGCAATGAACTCCCTGGAGGTCTTCAGCATTGTTTACTTACAGATGAAATCTCCTACACTTTGTCTCTGTAAGGCTGCATTCACACAGCGTATTGCTGCACGTACCTGTGCGCATTGCAATACACCTGCTGCTGAAAGTACACGCTGGCGGGATCATGCTTTCAACAGCGCCCGGCCTCCTATTCAGTTCAGTATTCCCTTCTTTTTACGCGTGCGTACTGTGCACCGGGGAATACGCCGGCTTATCATAGCATTCAATGAGTGTCACTTATCTCCCTGCGCGTACAATACGATCGTATTGTATGAGTGGAGAGAGGAGGTGTAATCCATAGTTCTCTGAGAACTATAGATTACCGTAATTGCGGCACGCAATTAAAGCTCAAATACGCGGTGAAATGCGTGCCGCGATTACGCTGTGTGAACATACCCTTAAACTGGTTTTCTTTGTATGAAGTACCGGAGGGAAATCTAGCCGCTCGGGTCCAAATGATTTGCCACTGTTCACCGTTCCCTCCATGTTGAAAGCTAATCTTTGTAGAGCGACAACTCCTTTTAAACAGCGCATTATGGTAACCCAAATATCCGTTTGTCTTTGCAATAGGAATTTGAAGACCACAGAGATGCAGATGATGCAGTGTATGAACTAAATGGAAAAGAACTGTGTAATGAAAGGTAAAATGTCCTCTTTGTTGGCAAAACCTGCAAGAAAACATTTACTTAGGCTTAAGGCACATTCTTATGTGCATAGGTTTCAGGCCTGGGGTTGTGTAATACTGCTGATTTAATTATTCAGCTACATTCCAAAAAATACATTGAGTTGTATGCAATCTTGTGGACTGTACATGCCACTTAGGCTACACTGCTGTTCCTCTCATTGTTTATGGGACTGGTGGAGAGGGCCAAGTAGAGCTTGTATATGTCTCCATTAGTCCCATAGACAGTGAATGAAGAGGCAGTGCACACGTGACCACCACTTTGCTGAACTGGATGGACGTCTCGTCTTTTTTCGGCCTTACAAACTATGAAACTTCATTCCGATGGGGGTGTTCAGAACCTCCGTTCTTGTGATTTTGGAAATCCCATTGTTTTGAGTGATGTAAGGTATGAAAATTTTAGGACCAAATAGCTGTAGTCATCCATATCGAAATTTATATAGGATTTTTCTGGTAGCTGTAAGTGAACCAAGCTGTAGTAAATATAGAAGAAGCAGCAGTTTGTGCTGGTATCTTATCCTTTACGTTGGCACCATCTAGGGAATAGGCAGGCATTCCATATAGGGGAAAAGACCATATAATCTAGATGATAAGGTGCTTATGCATTGAACACTTAATACAAATAATGTGTTCCAAGTTATGGTATACTGAAGATAAAGATTATTTTGGCTGGAATGATTACGGGAAGGTAATTGGCACCCCGAGGTTTCTAATGTGAAACGTACTTCACAGGCAGTGTAACTGGTAGGACCTTCTTTATATAAGGCCTCTTTTAGTTGGACATATAGTCCTCGTAGACATCTATCCGTGTAGACATCTATCCGTGTAGACCTTTCGGTGGTACTCCTGACCCTTATAGCACCATACATCCATGTCTCTCTTTAAGTATGGTTCATTAGAAATGCTGGGGGCCTCTAGGTGTTACAAAAGGAGTTAAAGGGGTTGTCTCGCTACAAAAAAATGTTTTCAAATTTGTGGGGAAACACAAATAAAGCATTTTCCAAATATATTGCATTGTTCCTTTTTTTTTCCCCAAAAAGAATACAAGTGAATTTATTACCCCCCCCCCCCCCTGGCTTTTTTCAGTTCCCCAGAAAACCGACCTGTAAAAAAAATCTCCCGGGCTGTTTGTTCAAGAGATAACAGAGAGTGGCATCACACGGGTCAGCAGTTCGTCATGTCCAAAGCTGCCAGACAGTAAAAAAACTTTTTTATTCAAGTAAACATCTGTAATTAGGTTTGTTTTGGGGATGATAAGAAGTCCCCGTATAGTTTTTAGAAATAATCTGATCTAAATTTTCAACTGAAAAACAGCATGAGCAGGAGTTTTTGCAAATTAGTCTGAACCAGGAATGCAGAGAATTTCTTTCATGATTCTTTGAAACACCCGTGGGGGGACAAACCTTTTTAAAGGAGCTAAACCTGGGGGGTTCAATTTTCCCCCTGTACATAATGTCTTAAAGGGGTTTTTTCCACAATTAATGTTTTACGTGGGACCCCCAAAAAGGTATTTAATCCTTTTTTAAATATAGTAATTAAAAAAAAAAGTTGGGGCCCGTGAGAGCTGCAGCATTGCTTTAGATGCCCCTTTGTGCCCGACTGTTTTACGTTAGCTACGACCAGGGGCTAATTGGCCTTGCTTGCATTGTTTTTACTTCTTATTGTGGCAGGCACTGAATGGCTTTGAAGGGAAGGGGAGAACAAAGCAGTTTTTGGGCATGTGCATACCTTGCTCTGTCTGCTGTATAGAGAAAATGTGGTTGTAATGTAATTATTGAAAACATCCCCCTCCTTTCCCCCCCCCTGAGCAGTTTGGGAAAACGCCTGCTTGGTTATTTCTTCTTTGAATATAAAGGGGGAAAACAAAACCTGTAGAGCTTGTGCACAATTCAGTTATCCTCTAGTGGGTTAGCCAAACAATGTTTGCTCAACTACAGAGACTGAAAATCAGCCTTGGAGTGTGCATGGAGAGGTGGTGCGATGACATCACAGAGGAGGTACTCGTTTTTTTAAACACAGAAACAACGCCCCTTTTTTCAAGGCTCAAGAGGACAGGTCAGCCTGTTAGGTGAGGAAATCACTTCTTGGCAAAACCCCTTTAAGTCAGGATAAGCTGAGGAAGTATTCAGAGTGAACATTATTTTGTAAATGGAATTTTCCTTCTAAGTAAAGTCATTTTTACTGTGATCTTTATAAGTAGAATTAGTTTTTTAGTTATGAATAACAGATTTGTTCTATCCCGAAGGAATTTGTTAAAAAGAAAAATTTGGGGGGAGGGTGTTAAGGCTGAAGAGAGGGTAAAGCAAGAATATGTGTGTTTTTCTTTTTTTTGGGGGGTGGGTGGGGGGGGGGAGGAATATTATTGAACTAATGAATTTTTTTCCCCCTCTTCATTTAGAGTCACAATTGAGCATGCCAGAAATCGAAGAGGAAGAGGAGGGGGAATGATGGGTGGTGGAGGGCGCTACCCAATGCGTTTTGGCTATCGTCAGTCAAACAGTGGTGGACCCAGGTAATGATATTGATTAGCCGTGTGCTTTAGTAGAACATTCAAAATCCTCTCCTGGTATAGTGATGTATGTGATCTCAGATGACTACCGATTTCTAGAACAAAAGTTCTTGGTTGAGCAAGCTGTTTGTCACTGGTCATAGATTTTCTATAGTGGGAATCTGGCACATGCTACGTGAACATTGAACGATTTGTATGGCCCTTGACTCAAAGAGAACCTGTAGTAATTTATGCTGCCCCATCTGAGAGCAGGATGTGAAAGAGGGAGAGAAGCTGGGCTCTGTGATTATATAGGGTTATATGATTTGGAGCGGATTTTTTGAGTAAAAAGCCGGCCCAAAAAAATACAGAAAATTAAAGTACAACTTTCCCTGCCCACATACAATGTTTGACAGTTTGCTCTGTAAGGGCTATATGGTTTGAAGCAGGTTTTCTGAGTAAAAAGCGGATACAATTCTGACAGGACTTCGTGATAGTGGAAGTCCTACTGACCCTGGCCTCTTACAGTGATTGCTCTGTATACTGTACATACTGATGCCGGAAAAGCTGTCAAACTGTCAATCACTGTATGTGGGCGGGGTCAGCAGGACTATCACTTCCTATGTTTTTTTTTCCTCTGCTTTTTACTTAGAAATCTGACTTCAAATCATATAACCCTATATATCACAGAGCTCAGCTCCTCTCCTCTATCATATAACCCTATATATCACAGAGCTCAGCTTATCTCCTCTATCATATAACCCTATATATCACAGAGCTCAGCTCCTCTTTCTCTATCATATAACCCTATATATCACAGAGCTCCGTTTCTCTATCATATAACCCTATATATCACAGAGCTCAGCTTCTCTCCTCTATCATATAACCCTAAATATAATCACAGACTCAGCTTCTCTCCTCTATCGATAAACCCTATATATCACAGAGCTCAGCTTCTCTCCTCTATCATATAACCCTATATATCCCAGAGCTCAGCTTCTCTCCTCTATCATATAACCCTATATATCACAGAGCTCAGCTCCTCTCCTCTATCATATAACCCTATATATCCCAGAGCTCAGCTTCTCTCCTCTATCATATAACCCTATATATCCCAGAGCTCAGCTTCTCTCCTCTATCATATAACCCTATATATCACAGAGCTCAGCTCCTCTCCCCTATCATATAACTCTATATATCACAGAGCTCAGCTTCTCTCCAGTCATATAACCCTATATATCACAGAGCTCAGCTTCTCTCCTCTATCATATAACCCTATATAGCTTCTCTCCTCTGTCATATAACCCTATATATCACAGAGCTCAGCTTCTCTCCCTCTATCATATAACCCTATATATCACAGAGCTCAGCTCCTCTCCTCTATCATATAACCCTTTTTTATCACAGAACTCAGCTATTCTCCTCCATCATATAACACAGAGCTCAGCTTCTCTATCATATAACCTTATATATTATACAGGGACCTTTTTGAAATTGGGGATAACGATGACGTTATTGTTACTGTTTGACACTGGCTTGGTACTTTTCTGTGCAGATTGTATACTACTGTTTCTGCAGTAATGTTGATTTTCAAACATCTCCTCAATGGTTTGTTTTTGGCAGTAGGTATGGACCCCCAGTACGGACCGAGCATAGAATAATTGTGGAGAATCTCTCCTCACGTGTCAGCTGGCAGGTGAGCATTGTAACCTCTTTTAAAGCCAATGATTGCATAGTTTGCCATAAGTATAGGGTCTAAATTGTAAATGGTCACATCATCACTAAGGGCGCTGTCAGTCTTGTGCCTGATCACACTCTCAGTTGTTTACAAAGGTCTATGCGAGTGAAGCCTTTAATGTAACTGCATGTTCTCCAGCTTCCAAGTATAATGCGAGGATGGTATTCAGAAGGTGTATTTAAATAGTAGTTAGTCCCTTTGACTGCGTGTACATTTAACGAGTGCTGTGGACAGCTCATTGCTACTTGTTATATAGTTCTGTGGCTCTGTCTAATTTTACTCTATTGCTTCTGTAAAAATAGAGAATCTGACACCGGGAAAGACCTTTTAAATGAAGGAGCTGTTAGATACATTATTACTGCTAAGTTGGTAGATGAGCTGTAGCCCTACTGAACTCCCAATCAGGAGGTCATTAGGAAGAGTGCACGGTGTGTAGAGTATCAGCTGACCGTTTCCACAAATTCTTTATTAGGCTATGTTCACACGGGCTAATATCATCACGCATTTTGCGTCGTATTTGCGCTCTAATATGAGTGAGATGCGCGCCGAAATTACGGTTATCCATAGTTCTCATAGAGAACTATGGATTACGCCTCCTCCTCCCCGCTCGTACAATATGATCGTACTGTACGCGTGGGGAGATAAGTGACGTCAATTAATTGCGGCGAATGCGCGCCGAGAGTAATGACAGTCTATGGTGCCGGTGGGCTGTCTATGGTGCCGATCAGCGCGACTCCCAAACACCCGGCGTAATTGCGGGGTGTACTGTACGCCCCGCAATTGCACCGTGTGAACATAGCCTTAAAGATAAAAAGTTTTGATGAGCAAGTCAGGTGATCAGCAGTGCTCACTTTTAGTCTCTTAATTAGGAGTTTGAGGCGCTATCATTGACCCACTTGCGTATTGTCCTTAAGACCTCGAATTCATGCTCCAACATCAGATGGTCTGTCCTGGACAGATTCTTTGATAACGCTTTGTGGTGTACTGGAGCGATATTGTTGAGAAATTTTGCAAATGAATGGATACCACTAGGAAGAACACAGTGTAACAGGAATGTGATTCTTTATTTCTACCGTACATTGTTTCCTCTTGAGGTGTTCCATTCATTGCCACCCACTGCCTCTTCTGCACATTAATATAAAACTGCTTCACGCATTGTTCATTAACTTTGTGTTTATAAACACATCACCATGATTTTTGTTTTTTATCTCCGTTTTTTTTTTTGTTTTTTTTAGCTATTTATTTTTTTTTAGAGCAGTGCAGCCACTGGGATACAGTGTCTCTCTGAAAATAGCTCATTTTGGCTGATCAGAGAATCTAATAGAAAACCAGAAACATATTGCTTCTTAAGAGAAGCCTGTTGTAGTTAAGGATGCAGTAGATATTTTGCTATAAAGGCAGGTAGGTTCCTTTCTTGCGCTTTCGTGCTGCATAGCACAGATTGTTGCATTTTCACTAACTGAAGGTATCTTGGTAGCATCAAAGATATGGCGGCCGGAGGATCGCATCTGTGTTGGTGGCTGCGTGTCAAGCCAGATAGTCAGGTCAAACATGAGTGCAAAAATGTGCAAATGCATAACCAGTCATCCGCAGTGGACCATTAGTAAATGGCTTCTTGGAAGTAGCTTGCTTAGTGCATAGGGCATATGGTAAACAGTTTACATATTATGTGCAGTTGTTGGTTTCATTTGCAGGATTGTTCACATTAGTAAAAATCCCTTACAATTACTTATTGTGTTCTGCACATACCCGGGCACATCGTAGATGTCTTTACGTGACAGCGTCTGTCAGTCTACTGAGGTTTGGAAATGTTCAGTTAAAAAAAAAGTTCTGGATTTTTGTGACCTTTTTAATTGAATTTTATGTTGCTTTGTCTATTTTACACTGTAAAATGTGCCAATATTTGACAAATGAAAATAAATCACAATACAGAAAGTGTGGTCTGAGGATGGCACAGTATTAGAACCATGCAAAAATATAACATCTTAAGTGTGGTGTTTTTTTGTTTGCTTTTGTTTGTTTTGTTTAATTTCTAAGTTTTGCATCTACTTTTATTATTAGTACTAAACTGATATTGCTCCATCCTGTGTTATAGTAAATATTTTTTTTCACAGACATATATCTAACCACGTGCATTTTGAACCTCTTTTAACAGCCTTTCTTTGGGTTAAGCCTCGTTTCTCTTGTGGAGGAGAGCCCAAGAGTTTTTGGTTTGCTAATGGCTGAAATTCTAGGGCTGGGCCTGTTCTGAAGTTTCCTTTTGGTTCCTATCACCCTCCCGCTTTGCCGATGTAGATCTTGGTTTGCCCAGATTTGAGCAAGAGTGGCTAGCTCAGGTCAGCCTCAGGTTCTCTAGCCACTTCCAGTGATTGCATCCAGTGGTTTCAGGTTTAACGTCACTCACTTACTGAGACTCTGGTGCTCCCCTGCCGCCTTCCACCCTTCTCATGTAAGTGAGTTGCTCACCAGGTCATCTAGGTTATGGACAAGCGACTCTTTGCTTAAGGTACCTCCGACCACTGGTTATATGTCGTGGTAAGTAATTTGGGTTTGAAATAATATAACACCAAGTAATAAACTCAGAATAGTTAAATATATGTAGCCGTGAAGTTGTTACATATAGAGTAATACCATTTTTGCATCATATAACCATATATGCTTGTGTTCCTATTGTAACAACATTTAGTAGAATTTGTGTAAGAACGTTTAACATGCTACTCATGTTTACACCTCACTTAATGTATCTGCATATTATGTAGATCAGCTTTCATACATGACACTAACACTGATTTTATCATGAGTTTTTAGCTAAACCACAGGTCTTTTCAGTGCAGCATCAATATTTTATATTTTATGCACAATTTAGTCAGTGTATAGGGGCATATTAGTTTAAAGCTAACCCATCTTGCTTGTTTCAGGATCTGAAGGACTTCATGAGAAAAGCCGGAGAGGTTACATATGTGGATGCACACAGGAGTAACAGAAATGAAGGGTATGCCCATCTGCTTTGACTTCAAAAAGGGTTGTTTTTTTGTTTTTTAATGAGCAATACCGTAGTTGGAGTTCTGTGGGCTCTATATAAATCTGTCAAAACTGGCCCCTAAAGCTGAAAGGACTAGTTCATTCTGTACCATATTATTATTTATTTTATAGTGCCATTGATTCCAAGGCGCTGTACATTCAGGGGGTTACATACGTAACATAAGTCAAAAAAGTACAATAGTGACAATCTGTGACTAACAACAGGTACAGAGGGAGAGAGAACCTTGCCCGCAAGGGCTTACAATCTACAAGGAAGGGGATACCATATGTAGGGATGTAGCTAGAAGGTTGGAGGGTATGTGCTCCGCTTTCTTTCTGTTATTAAATTAGGAGTACAGAACAGTTAAAGGGGTGTACTCGCCATGCTGTTTCACAGAGCCTGCTCTTCACAGCCAGGTTCAGGCTCTCAATTCCTTGTGAGGCTGTGGGTGGTTCTACAGAGGTGATTGGCATATCAGCTATGCTATTCCTAGCTGATTCTGTTTGAGTGATATTGCTAAAAATGTTTTAAACAGTAAGGTAGAAATCTATAGAGCTGTAAAGGCTTAGCGTTTGTCAGTAACGTAGGTAAACAAGCTCCCATGCTGCTAAAACACAGCATGGTTAGCCAATAAGAGCAGAGAGAGATGGTTGGTCAACTAGGGAAGCTTGTGTATAAAAGCAGGACATAAGGACTGCTCTAGATCTGAAACAAGCAAAATCAGAGATAAATGACGACTATCACCAAATACATTGCTGTTCTGACTACATTTAAAGCTAATTAATGGTGAGAAAACCCCTTTATAGATGTTTTCTTTTTTCCCCTCTAGAGTTGTAGAATTTGCATCCTATAGTGATATGAAGAGTGCTTTAGAAAAGTTGGATGGCATGGAACTTAGTGGTCGTAAAATAAAGCTGATTGAGGATCGCAAAAAACACAGGTACTTATTCTGTTTCTTGTCTTTTTGTTTTGTTTTTTCTATTGCAAATATATTGTTGTATCACTTATTTTCCTCGTAGCAATGACTGCTTGCAAATACCATTGATCTGATCATTTGCCTTGATAATGTTTATTTTATAGGGAGTTATCCCGATAAGTGCCAATATTTATATATACTTGTTGTTCTCCTTTGCGCCGTCTGATATCCATGATTGTAACTTTGACCTTTATTATGTCTGTATTTTCTGTAATTGCTTTACTCATTCTGTAAATGGTTATTGCAATACTTTCAAACTTAATCAATAAACTTAGTTACAAAAACCCCCCAGAATTTTTGCAGTAACCACCAACCAGTTAAAGTTGATTGAAGTCCTTTGGATTTTCCTTTCCTTTTAAAGGGGTTGTCTCGCTGCAAGGATTGCTGTTTGTTAAAGATCTTGCAAAAACAAGTCACCTTACAATATTGCCCCATTATCGTGCCCTACCTATTCCTAATTCCCCCCTTGTTGGGGCTCATCGCCCTAGGTCATATAGCTACGCCCTTTTAAACTCCCCTTATAGGCTGCCAGCACTTGTGGTTTTGGTAGACCCGGCTTCTCTGCACCCTGGGGAACCAGTAAACACTCCCCGGGAATTCAAAGAAAAACCAAAAAAAAACGGGGCCGAGGTGAGAAGAATAAATGATAACAACCCCTTTAAATCCATTGCGGTTTTTAAATTTTTAAAAAATTTAAAAAATTTTTGTGAAACCCCATTAGGCATTTGGCACTTATCGGTAAATTACCCAGAACATTTGGTCATGGGGGGATTGACAGTTTTTTAATCTACTAGCCCAATTTGGGGATTAGAATTATTTGAAATCCTTGTGGGCGGAAAGAAAAATTATTCTCCATTGATTTAAAAGTGTTTGCTTATTTTACTGTTGCCTATCAAGTCAATAACCATGTTCTAAGTTTGAAGAAATAATAATTACACAAACAGTTTGGTAATTATGCTCCTTTAAAGGGTTGTCTCCACCCTTTATTCATCTCACCTCAGTTCTGTTTTCTTGGTTTATTTTTTAATTTAGGGGCGTGTTTTTTGGTTCCACAGGCTGCAGTAGAAAACCAGGGTTTGTAGCTATCCCCCATGCTGTTAGCCTATCAGGGGAGATCAAAAGGCGTACTTAGCAAACCAGTCCTGACAGCCTATCAGAAAGGGAAAAAAGGTTTTGTAGCTATGTGCCCCAGGAGCTTGCAGCCCCCATACAAGAAGGGATACTCGAATTGGAAAAGAACTGTTAATGGCACATAGCAAAGTGACTTGTTTTTGCAAATCTTTAAAATAAAAAGCACCCTCCTTGTAGTGAGACAACCCCTTTTAAATTTTTCGGGATCCTCCATTTCAACCTTTGAAAAGGAACTGTGGTCCCTGCGTCTGTGTGTTTCCCTTTTTTTTTTTTTATGACAGAGGAACCCGCTCTTGAAATTTTTTTGGGCCTATTTGGAAAAATAGTTTTAAAACACAACACAATTTTTAAATTTCATTTTGCCATGATTTATAAATTTCAGATCCTCCTACAAATTTGACATTTTTCTATAAACTTCAAATTCGTTGCATCCCTTTGTATTGTACCCCGTGCCTGGAAAACTGCCCCTTTGGGGGAACCATGCATGTGTATGGGGTTGTCCCGGTTGTCCTCCAATGGCATATGTCATAAGGGAAAGAAGAATTTCAGCATGCCCAAGCCTTTGTTTTATGCCATTCTCTTATTTCCCTTTCCTCATTGATAGAATTAAATTTTTGGAGAAGGGAGATGTGAGTTTAACCCTCTTTTATTTATGAGATGGCAGCTTTTGGGGAAAATTTACCATCTTTTTACAGGCATTAAACGGGGTTATGTGTGCGCCACTATACGCCTGCTGCTTTAGAAATGCGTACTTCTAAAGCACTCTGTGCCAGCCCCCATTCACTCTTGTTTTTTCCGTCGCGTAAGTACCAGCAAGAAGTTACATGCCTGGAAATCGTTGGCTTATATTTGCCTTCAGTGAACGCTATGATTTTACCGTGTTTGCGGGCCGTACGTTGGCGTATTGCAGTGCAGTTATGCCCTGAGGTACAGCCCGCAAATATGCTGTTTGAACATACCCTTAGACCTGCTGTAACACAAAAGATGTAAATAAAGCAAAATTACACAGCGTTGCATATGTTGTAACCATCCCCCCCGCTGGAAATTCTACGAATATTGGTAGTCACCATGAGTTCTGTAACCATGCAATAGCATATAGTGAGATTACTGATGAGATTACTCTAGGGCAGGGGTGTCAAACTGCGGCCCTCCCGTGTTGGGGGAAACTCAACTCCCCTCATGCCCATGTTATAGATTATAAAAAATGCATAGGGGGTTGTGTTTCCCAAAAGTGGAGGGCCGCAGTTTGACACCTGTGCTCTAGGGCTTTCCAGCGGATACTTTTGTGAATGCATTGTCCACTTGTTATGTGTAAAACAGCAGGTGATGGCATTTTGTACTAAGCATTGTTTCTCCCCAGAAGTAGATCCAGATCAAGAAGCTACTCCAGATCACGAAGCAAGTCCAAGTCTCGTGGATCTTCCAGGTCCGCAAGCAGATCCCGCTCTCCTAGCAGAACGCCTGAAAAGAAATACAGTCAGAAATCAACCAGTGGTGAACCTTCCCAGAGCTCCCCCAAACGCCAATCCCGATCCAGTTCGGCAGAGAGCCGCGGTTAAGATGATACTTGTTACGTGTAGATAGCCTGTAAGAAGTTTATGTGCCCCAAGAGAAAGCTGGCTGGGGATGAAAGGTTTTCACTGTTTTACGTAACCAAAGCGCCTGTAAAGTAATCTGGCAAAAAAAAAAAGGTGGCCTAATGCTTTTTGTGAATATGCGATCTGGCTCTTCTGCCTCGACCAAGGATTGGCAGGAGTAATGTAACCCTTCCTATTTGACATGTGTTTCACTGTGTAGATGAGTGAAACTTGTCTGGTATTTTTCATTTTCTGACTTGTTTAGAAATTAAATTAAGATATGTATGTAGAATTGAGTTAATATAGTAATTGACATCACACATGCCTATTTTTTAATTAAAACTTTATTGCCCAGGAAAATTTTAAGTTTCCCGTAAATTTTATATATGAAAAAAAGTGTTCTAACTTCGCATGTTATATCAGGTAGGTGTCAATGTTACAGATTGAGGTCATTTATTTACAGCCAAAGCCTGTTTTCATTTGTCTTGTATTGGCTTTTATTAGTTATTTTTTGTAACGTTTAAAACCTCCATTAATACTACAAAAAGTAGGACTTTGAGCTTCATGATTTCAAGGGCAGTTCTAAATTTCAAGGGCAGTTCTCCTTTTTCTTAATTATTTTTAGACCTTTGTTGCTTTATAATTTTTTTGTTTTGTTTTTTGGTTACTTTTGGTTATTTGTGTTACTTGATCCTGTTTGCTTGTGTGGTTAGTAGTAACTGATAGTTGTTTGCTAGGGAAAAATAGTTTAAAGCCATTTGTCTAATTTTGACCTGTTCTGTATTCTCTTTTCTGCTTTTGGTTAATTAAAAAATTTTTCTT